>WSZQ02109840.1:89608-111970 GCA_019419845.2 Weissflogia rhopalogaster
GATATTATTGACAATAGTCAAAGTACAATTAGTCCTGAAATTTCCAGTATTATTTTTGGATTCATTCAAATCCCTGCCGGTACTTGACTAACAACCACTTGACCTAATATCATTTATAAAGTCCACTTATAATTTTAGCTGTGATATCAGCATTCTTGGTAGATCGCCTAGGACGAAAGAAAATCCTATATATTGGATGCACTGGTTGTATGTTGGCTTTAATCACGGAGGGTTTCTATTTTTATCTAGAGACATATCAGGAATCAGATGTATCTTCCATTGCATGGTTACCCACTACCGGATTAGTAATTTACCTTATCATGCATGCAATTCATGGATCTGTACAGTATATCCTCCTGGGCGAGTTCTTTGCTGATAAAATCAAAGATGTTGCCACAATGATATTTACACTTGTCGGGGGGATTGCCGTTTTTGCAGTAACAAAAACCTATCAGCCAATTAAAGATGCTGTCGGTTTATATACTCTACTATGGATTTACTCTTTCTTCTATTTAGTTACAATTATATCAACGTACTTTTTAATTGTTGAAACTAAAATTAAGTCGTTTGCGGAAATTGAAAAGGAGATATATGGCTGATGTAATTATGATTAAATGTTTACCATGAAATAAACATGTAAATAAAATATTGTGATTTTTATAATACAATCACTATATGTTATCAATGAGTCATCAAATTAATATTTTTCCGTAGTGCTTGAATGTGCAGGGGTATTTCTCATGAAAAGGCTTCAACAATTAAAATTAACAAATATTGCTTTGTAGAGGAAATAACAAGGGAGATTGGTGAAGGATATATGGGAATGGTGTGCAAGGAAAAGGGAGAGTGGATGGAAGGCAAGCAGAAAAAGGGAATATGAATAATGTCGGTATGTCTAAACAGGCAGTGGAAGCAATGGTAAACGAGTCTAGAATGTTGGAATAGTATGTGCGTGAAAGGGATCGAGAGGTGGAAGAGCATAAGCGCCAAGAATGTATCAGAAACAGTTCGTATAACCCAGGATACGGCCTAATCCAAACAATAGCACGGAGACCCGCCTATATTGTTAAAAAGAACATGACCGCAGAAGAGAAAAAGATTATGACCAGGGCAAGATGTGGAACCGAAGAGGAGGGAAGAAAGGTATGGATGGGATATGAGTACATAAAGTGTGGGTGTGGTGTGTGAGCAGCGGTGATGTTTGGGTTCATCTTGTTGAATGGTTTGGAATGCACCGGTGGGAATGTAAGAGAGTGGTTGGGGGAGGTAGGGGAGAGTGTGACAATAGTGAGACAAATAGTGCAATTGAGAAATGGAAGCAGAGGAGAGGGATGGCACAATAGAGTCGGTTGGTATACAACATGTTTATTTTTATTTATTTGGTTTGTAAATATTATTATTAAATTATTGTTGAGTTTTTAATGTAATGTAAAAGTTTGCTGGCGAAGGATTTTGTAAAGGTGCAGTTAAATGCCAAAAAAAGGTGATCTACTACTGATATGTAGGTTGAATCTATAAACGTTGAAATATCCGCACTATCATTGGAGAAATTCAACTTGTGCACAATCCAGCAACATGGAAAATATTAATTTGATAACATACGCGACAGAACTCAGACAGCTTGGTGATCTTTGCTAACGTAAAATAGATGGTGAGTGCCTAGTCGATGAGTGGACTTTTTACGCTGGTTATAAGGTAGCGGAGTAAAGGGATGGATAATACACGGTGTGGAATCCATATAACAACTGACTTTATTTTCTAAATTTAATGTTATCACGGTATGAGGAGCCCAACAGATAATCTTTATTTGGCAGTCCGTGCTACTTGATAATTATCGTCACATCATGTTCATATATAATTGCAAGCAAGTCCCAATATATTAAAATGAGTTTATACAATTTTACCAATAAACTTATTGTATTCCATTGGCGAGCAACGAATCTGCGTAATTACGCTCAACGGCTTACGTATCTACGAAAAAAATCACCATTTTTTGTTCCGGTGCAGACCACTTTCACTTGTTTACTTACGCACATGGATTAATAGTGCAAATAACATGATTAGATTACTAGACAATGATTAGATGCAATCATCTATAATAACCTTGGTTTGATTTTTATTTAAAAAGTTATAACATATCATTTTTATTTAGTATTAAGTATGTTGTGTATGTTTTTGACAAATTTGTTTCGAGGTACCAGGGGTATGCAATATGCTGCTGTCGTAATCGGTATTACATCCATTTATATTTAGATAAAATATTCAACGTTTTGATTTTAGCTTCCTTGGCATCAGCTACAAGTCAATCAATTTCGTCCTGGTCATCTCCTACTATACCAATTCTGACTGGGGACGAATCACCATTTGGAAAGCCAATAACAGCTGTGTGTTCCATGATTGTATCTGACTATAAGCCATTCTATATTTTATATTCTTAGGAACAAGCATCATGGTTAGTATCTGCGAACTTCCTGGCGAGTATACCATCTGCGTTATCATACCACCTGATAATGGCACGTTTTGGACAAAGACAAGTCCTCTTTGTAACTTCCATCATATGGCTCGTCGAATGGCTGTTAGTTATCTTTGGTGATCATATTGCTTTCGTCTACGCTGCTAGAGTTTTAGGAGGATTATTGTTAGCCGTTGCTCTGAATGTAAGTATATTTTATATTTTGTTCTTACGTTTTTATGTAGTTAATATTTTATTAAGTTAATTATTTGTAGGCAGCCTCAATATACTGTGCTGATATATCAGATCCTGATATCCGTGGTCGATTAGGAACGATCTATATAACAATGAAGATATTTGGTTCAGTTTTAGTCCTATCCGTAGGGCCATTTGTATCCTATTACGTACTGCCAATTATTTTGATCACTATCCCTCTATGCTTATTCTGTCTCCTCTTTTTTATTCCTGAATCTCCCTATTTTCTTGTAAAAATGAATCGTCTTGAAGAGGCCAGAGAAGCTGTGAGTATTATGTCAGGATTTCAGAATGAAGAGAAAACTGATGAGAAGCTAAAAGCCATTGTTGCGTTCGTAAACACAGCAGGCAAGCAACTCAGTTTTCGAAAAGTCTTTAATACATGGAATCACATCAAACCAATTGGAGTTGTTGTTACCATAACAGCTATTCAAGTCCTTAGTGGTTTTACTGCTATAGGCGCCTACCAACAACAGATTATTGGCGACAGCCAGAGTATAGTTAGTCCGGAAATTTCTAGTATTTTATTTGGACTTATTCAAATTCCTGCTGGTAAGTATTCTAAATACTTCCAATGAAAATAATTAATGTATGCTCTTATCTTATGTATGCTCTATGTTATAATATTTTAGCAATGTTATCCGCATTCCTGGTGGATCGTTTAGGCAGGAAGATGATTCTGTATATTGGTTCAGCAGGTACAATGTTGGCCCTTCTAATTGAAGGTGTCTACTTCTATTTGGAAGATTATGAAAGAGTAGATGTCTCCAACCTTTCCTGGATACCCACCACAGGTTTAGTGGTGTATCTCATTATGCATGCTATTCATGCTGCTATCCCAAATATTCTTCTTGGAGAGTTTTTTAGCTTTCAGATTAAAAATGTAGCCTCTACATGTTTTGGCTCTGCACAATGTATTCTAATCTTTGTGACCAATAAGACTTTTCAACCTTTAAGGCAGCAGTTTGGGCTTTATACAGTCATGTGGATTTATGCCGGTTTTAATTTCGCTACCATCTTGGTTACATATTTCTGTCTTATAGAGACTAAGAATAAAACGTTTGAAGAAATCAAGCAGAAAGTGTATAAACAACATGTGTTAAAGTAAAATATATTGCAAATAAATCAGATTGTATTCTAAACAAACGAAATGTACATATAACAAACATAAATATTATTATTAGTATCAAATCGGGACAATTTAGTTCAAGGTTATACATTTTGCCTGAACCAAACAAATTTGTATCTGCTTTTCATTTTCAAGCAACCAGCATTCTTTATGTTTTCATTCTTAAAACCTGTGTAAACAAACATGGTTATAATAAAGTGACTGTGTATCTTAATTTTATAAACGTTATAAACCCGCAATTAGAGTGGATTATTAAATGCAATTTATAAAGCAAACACATGAACAATTTCAAAGCTATGCATATAATGTCAAATTATAGACATACTTAGAGTTGTTGAAATACTATTTCATTCCAGTTGTTGGTGCACCAATATATTATACTTGAAATACGCATTACTTCGTGTGGTGTAAACTGAGATATTCATGAATCATGTTTATACCGGTAATAGCAAATTTGTTTAGGGAAACAAGAGCAATACAGTATATTGCTACTATTATAGGTAACTCTAGATAATTAGAAAATGAAACACTTATTTTATTCTTGATTTTAGCATCTTTGAGTGTGACCACCTGTCAAACACATATATCATGGCCATCCCCAAGTATCCCAAAACTAACTGGCGATGACTCGCCCTTAGGGATAAAAGTCTCCGGTGCTAATGCTTCTTGGATCGTGTCTACACTTATAATAGCTGGTCTACCAATGGCAATGTGCTATCATGTTACAATAGGCCGCTTTGGTCGGAAGCAATTGCTTCAAATTTCCTCCATAACAATGTTAGTGCCTTGGTTCTTCATTATGTTTGGTAACAGTGTTGAGTACCTTTATGCTGGGAGAGCATTAGCTGGATTATTGTTAGCTGTCACAACCACAGTAAGTAGACTATTCTAACATCCCTGCTTTGAATTATAAAGTGAATATTATAGATATTAGTGGTATTATATTTCTTTCTAGTCTGCTGCAATGTATTGCTCTGAAATAGCAGACGCTGATATCCGAGGTAGATTGGGAACCTCCTACGGTATAATGAAACTCCTTGGTTCCATCTTAGTCCTATCAGTGGGCCCATTTGTATCCTATCTGAACTTGGCCATAATATGTGCCGTTATTCCATTCAGTTTATTCTGCCTTCTATTCTTTATCCCAGAATCACCATATTCTCTTGTAAGAATGAATCGGATTGATGAAGCTAGAGAAGCAGTAAAAGCACTTTCCGGATCTTTGGATGAAATTGAAATAGACAAGAGAATGAACGCCATCATACAATTCGTGCAAAATGCAGCAAAGCCCTTAGGCTTCATAGCCGTTTGTAAGGAATCGAAAAATATTAAAGCCATCGTATGTCTCAACATCGTGACAGGTTTTGAGTATTTCAGTGGATACAATGCAATCAGTGCATACCTCCAGCAAATAATAGGTGATAGTATGAGTATTATTAGCCCAGAGCTATCAAGTATTATCTTCGGATTAATTCAAATTCCTGCAGGTATGTAATTCATACATACATTATAATCTGTACTAACTAAATTTTTGTGGTTTTAGCTCTCTTATCAGCATTTTTGGTGGACAGACTTGGTCGCAAGGTTATTTTTTATATCGGATTAACGGGCTGCATCATAACCCTGACTGTAGAGGGGGTTTATTTTTACCTGGAGAGTTATGTACAAGCTGATGTTACTTCTATTTCCTGGATACCCACAACCGGGATAGTGGTATATCTTATAATGCATTCAGTGCATGGTGCAGTACCGTATATTCTTCTCGGAGAATACTTCTCGGATAACATTCGGAATGTTGCAACTGCAGTATTTACGACCGTTGGGGTACTCGCTTCTTTCGTAAGCACAAAAATGTTTGAACAAATTAAAGAGGTTGGTGGTTTGTATTCAGTGTTTTGGGCTTATGCGGCTGGTGCGTTTATAAGCATTGGTGCTGTTTACTTCCTTATTGTTGAAACAAAGAACAAAACGTATGCAGAAATTGAAGAAAAGGTATACCGTTAAGATAAAGGTCCAGAATTTAATTGTTTTATTGTCATTTAATAAGTTTATTGTATTATGTATTTATTGTTATAATAAATGTCTTTACCGATGTAGAATTTTCATAAATTATAATTCTTCTAATAAATGACGTGTCTTATTTATTTTAAGTGGTTTAGGAGGATTATCCTATTAGAATAGTTTAGAGCAGCTACACTTTAAATTATGCAATTAAAGTATTAATTAGAACTAGATAGTGGTTCAATAAAGCTCTTGTCGTTAAACCCTAGGCTTATGAGATGTTTTAGAGTGTTTCCAGTTTGAGTTAATCAGTATTTACTTAACTATCGCAGAAAATGATATGTTTACTGCTTAAATCACATGGTAATATATCAGGGCAAAGCCATCTTCTATGTGTTATAGGTTTTTTATATGGTTTAAGGAGGACTCCGACCGAGTTGATGTAACCGACGCTTAGAAGCATGAAATCAGACTCGACACTTCTGCTGCGTGCCGCAGAAGTGGAGAAAAAATAGTCTGCCCTCTGGTTATTTCTGGTTTTTGAGGCTGAAATATCGTACATAGCCGATGTAACGATACTCACCGACAGAGATTGGTATTGGTCTTATTTAAACATGTGACTTTTAGGGCCATTTTTATAAATTTACTTGGTCTGACCGAGATGGCCTGAAGAGACTTAAAGTTTATGAAAAAGTCGAAATAACCCTGGTATTCTGCTGCCTTACGTCAATTGGGGAGGGATACCTAGTACTCTAGCCAGAGGTTACTTCTGGTTTTTGAGGACAAAGTCGAGTGCACGGCCAACAAGAGCTAAAAGGACCAATGATACAATCCATTTGGTATTGACTTTATGTTAATATTTGATTCAATGAGTTACTTTCAAAATTGAGGGCACTCCTGCTGCATGACGTCGATTATAGAGGGGTAGTCCATTATAAAAGGCAACACGCGATGGTTTCTCTTATTGTTAATGGTCAAATTAATACACACTATACAACAAGTATTTTAAGCTGAAAATATCATGACATAATCTTTGTTATTATCAATAAAAAGGGTATGTATGTAAAGGGTTGTAATTAGTTCGCATGAAAGGCTTCATGCGAACTAATTACAACAGTAACATGATATAATCATGGAATTATTAACAAGTAGATGAACTGTAGTTATAGTTAGCTCGACAGAATAATTTCAGATGTTGTCAACAATGGACAGTTACTATATCAAGGTCCCACAACAACTTGCTATATTTCCAGGAAAATGGCAGCAAGAGCATACAACTCTCTACAAAATCATTCTTACATTACACATGTTAGCATACCCACTGATGTTTTCTTATATGATGTGGAATGTAATGACCGAGATAAAAACGATCAATGTCACCACATACTTGCAAGTAATCGTAATTACATTGCAGTTTACATATACAACGCCTTTCATCTTCATTGTGAATATGTTCCACGCTGAGAAATGTGTAGAAGTCCTCAAATTATTTAAGAATATCGATTACAATTTCAGAAAATTCTATAATATCGATTTGAAAGTACGACCCTCGTTCTACAGGTTAAAATTTGTAATAATTATGATAGTTTTGCCGATGGCATATTTAATAGTTGAAGGATATTATCGATATATACCTATATCAATAGTAATTATACGGATCGTTCTCGCTTATATTGAATATATACTGATTGCATTTATTCTAACGGTTTTGGACGTTCTGCTAATACGATGGAAAAATTTGGCCTACATTATTGAATGTTTGCCTATCCAAACACATGAACCAAATGTGATGAAGCTAATATCGATTCAAACACAATTATATGCCATTTACGTTCCAGTTAGAGCATTTTTAGGCCCATATTTATGTCTGTTTGCTCTTACCAACCACTTGGATCTCTTACTTGACTTCACACTTGTGCTCTCCAAAACTTCGAAAACTATATTTTACCTTAACTTTTTTACTGACTTTCTATATTTCGTAAAGTATAATTGCAAATTTCATTTCAGTATCAAAAATGTATTATATTTCAGGTTATTTGGATATGTTTTATTTCAAAATGTTCCCGTCTAACGAATGCTGGAAAGCGAGTCACTGAAAATTGCTATTTGAAAATTTCGCAACTTGTGACAACAGATTCAGCGAAAGTTAATTCAAAATCCTTTGATGAATTGACGCAATTGAAGAAATTGAGCGCCGTCTTGTTACCGGAATTTAATGCTTCCGGTTTTTTTGTCGTTGATTTCGCTTCGGCTTTGATGTTGATTAATATGCTTGCCCCGTACATGCTGTTATTCGTACAAATCAATTTTACTGATGCTGATTGGCGAATTTCATCCAACAAATCGGAAAATCACTAAAATAATTACAGGTAAAGTTTAAGCAATGGGAAATCCGATACATTCTTTCACCATAATTAATTATCTCAAACTTTCTTTAATTAATTATCGATATTATATCAATAAAAAATCATTGCGTGCCTTTGTCATGGACTAACTGCAACAGCGACACGACATAATCATTGAATTATTAATAAGTAGACAAACTGCTTTAACTCTCAATCAATTAGCTCGACAGAGTACTTTCAGTCGTTGTCAACAATGGACGGTTACTATATCACGGTCCCACAACAACTTGGTTTATTCCCGGGAAAATGGCAGCTAGAGCACAAAACTCTCCACAAAATCATCCTTACATTACATATGTTAGCATATACACTGATGTATTCTTATATGATGTGGACTGTAATTGACGAAATAGAATCGGCTGATGTCACCACATACTTGAAACTAATAGTTCTTACAACAGAGTTTTCATATACAACACCTTTCATCTTCATTGTGAATATGTTCTACGCTGACAAATGTATAGAGGTCATGAAATTGTTTAATAATATCGACTACAATTTCAGACAATTTTATAAGATCGATTTGAAAGAACGACCCTCGTTCTATGGTTTAAAATGTGTAATTATCATGATAGTTTTGCCCGTGGCATATTTTACAGCTGAAGGATATTTTCGTGATCCTACTATTTCGATAGGAATCATACGAGTCATGCTCTCTTATATTGAATACATATTGATTGTCTTTATTTTAACGGTTTTGGATGATCTGCTAATACGATGGAAAAAATTGGCCTACATTATTGAATGTTTGCCTCTCCAAACTCACGAACCAAATGTGTTGAAGCTAATATCGATTCAAAAACAATTATACGCCATTTATATACCAGTTAAAGCATGTTTGGGACCATATTTATGTCTGTACGTCCTTACCAACCATTTGGTTATACTACTAGACTTTACAGCTCTGCTCTCCTCAAATTCGCAAACTATGTCTTATCTCAACTTTATTACTGACTTTCTATATTTCGTAAATCACCATTGCAAATGCCATTGTTCTATCAATAATTTAATATATTTTAGGCTATTTGGATATGCTTTATTTTAAAATGTTCCCGTCTAACGAAAACTGCGAAGCGAGTCACGGAGAATTGCTATTTGCAAATTTCACAACTTGTGACAACAAACTCACCGAAAGTGAATTCGAAATCCTTTGATGATTTGACGCAATTGAAGGATTTGAGCGCCGGCTTGGTACCGGAATTTAATGCTGCTGGTTTTTTCGTCATTGAATTCGCTTCGGCATTGATGTTGATCAATATGCTTGCCCCGTACATGCTGTTGTTCGTACAAATCAATCCTCCAGCTGAAGATGGGCAAACTGCAGGCAATAATTCGGAACATCGCTAAAATCATTACGATTTGACAACATGTAAAGTTTAATCAATGAGAAGTCCGATGCGTATCTTCACCATAAATAATATAATTCAAGTTTGAATCAGTGTGAAGGAAGGAACATATTCAGTAGCAGCACTTATTGTTATTATATTTCAAAGGGTGCTTTTTATTAAGGAGCTGTGTATTTGTGTGACATCGTTAAAATAAATTATACCTTTGCACCATTCGACCTGGGACTACACCATTTTTTTTCTGGTAGTAGATGAATGTAGGGGTAGAGGGTAAGTTATTGTTATACAAAAGAGTATGTGGGATCAGAAGAGATAGTCTGGTACTTGTAATGAATGCTGGGTGAGATCAGGGAATAGTATGCAGTCAGGTGTAGTTCATGGGACCCAGAGTCTCAAGTCCCATGATATTAGTTTGTGAAAGTAGAATATATTCTGTGAATAAAGACTGTGTTAGGGGTAATCTGCGAGTAAAGTCTCTGTGAAAGTGGAGTAGTCTCAAGGTGCAGTCCGTGGTAACAGAAGAGGTAGTCAACGCGGGGAAATGAACTACTATGTGGCGCAACTGTTGGCAGGTCATGGCGAGTTCAGAGAAGACCTCCACATAATCGATAAGGCAGTGCTTCTGACTGTAGGTACTGTGGTAACAGAGAAATTGACGACAACGCACTAACGCTCGAAACACTTGCGATAGATGGGAAATGGAGAAAGTTGCGAATATCCCAGAGGATCTAGGAAGAGGATCATAGGAGATTTGGGATGCGGTCAGAAGATTTACTAATTGTGTTGAGCACGAAATGTAAGGTCCCGGCACCTGTCCTCATGAAATGTCTTTGGGGGCGAATTCCGGGGTAAGAGATTGCCAAGAGGATACATTATTTTAGTTCGGGTAAATCTGATAAAGAGATCTGTCAGTCCCACAGTCTAGCTATAATCTGGCTTTCCACAAATCTCAATTTAAAAAATGGAGAGGAATTATAAAGAAGTATCTATAGGGGCATAAAAAACTCTGTGGAAATAGAAAATACACCAAGATATATAGAAATAATAGGTTGACATTTGGAGCTGACATCGTTGATTGTGTTTTACCACATTAAATTGCACGAAACAAAGTTCATATTAACCTTTTATTGAAATATAGAATATATATCTTAACAAATAATACTTCATTGTTATATAATATCAAATCAACTACATTGTGGTGAGTTAAATTCCTAAGATCAATAATAAAATACCACGCATCCCATATTCTTCGAAAGGTTAAATCTGTTTCCTTAAACGCTTAGCTTTATAAATATCAAGCACTCCACTTGAATAATCAACATTCACGTTCTTTAAATAACGCTTCCTAAATAACTGCACAACGGGCGTCGCATCTTTTCCAATCTTATCCATCAAGTCGAACCATTTATTTCCCATAACTTCACTAGTTGGATATTCTTTAGGCATTAGACGTATTGCTAACAATTTCACCTCCTTCGAATCATCCATATCCAATAGTTTCAGAACAAATTCCATACAATTGTCAACATCACCCAACATTAAACGTTGGGAAGCGATGAAATCATTAAAGTACTCTTGAATTGCATCACCGTATTCTTTAAGCGTACCTTTCAACAGTTTAATAATCAATTCCGGAAGATCACTTGGATTATTCATGTAGCATCTGCATATTTCCATTTGCCATTGATAATCAAGTCTATTAAATGGCAATGGCAAATCTGGAAGCTTCGCTATAAGTTTCTCAGCTAACAATTTTTTATCTTCAAGTTTGCCGTCGTAATTTAGCATGAAGCGAACACCAATATCTTTATACATAAATCCAATATTATGAGCCTTCAAACTTAATTCAGAAAAGATATCTTCAGAGCCATCTCCAATGTTAAGACAAGTATTCTTAGCAACTAGATCTAGACGATGATCCATTTTCTCCCCTCCTGATAAAAGATATCTGTAGATAAAGTCCACGTCAGAACTGACCCAATCCTTTGACTGGGCTAGACAAAACTGAAGGATGTTTTCACAAAGCTCATCCGAAAGCAGAGGCATGATATCAACTTTAATAGCTTTTAAAACTCCATGACGGATATTTCCAAGTTTTCCAAGACGCTGCCAAACATTTTCTATGTATGTATGTAGACAAATCCTTGGGATTAGATGAAACTGAAGGAGCATATTCTGTGTTTCGGAATCTTTCTCAAATACAAATTTAAAATGTGTATTTAATAGTTCCCAAGATTGTTCACTGCCAATCGAACAGAAGCTCTTAAAACTTCGATTTACAATAAACTTTTTCAAAGACTTGTTCTTCTCATGTTCGCCAGCAAACTGTAGAGTTTGTAGAGCCAACTGAGAGTTTCCCATAATTGTACCGAAGAACAGAGCCTTCTTTCGTACAGATACGGAACGATCTTGGAGAACTTGCAAAACGGGACCTAGGTCTTTTTCTGGTAAATTATATAAGGCTATAGTAAGAACTGGTAGTGCAATGTGGAAATAGTCTTTAAAACAGAAACGCAACAATTTTGGAAGAACTTCTTGAGAGCTAGGACGATTTTGAAGACACATCACAACTTGTTCTCGGAGTAAGTACAAATTATTTGAGAATTTATCAATGATTTCAACCTCGGCTTCTCCAGATGGAAAACAAAAATCATCACGAAGTAGATCAATGAAATCTTTTTCATTCGATAAATATTTCAGTGCCAGACATTGTTTATTTGAAACTGCACTTGTTGACTCTTTTTTGTCAAAGATTTCCATAGATTCCTTCAGATATTGCAGGGACATTGTTCGAAACTTTTCAGGGAGTGAAGTATAGTGCATTTTACTAAGCTCGTACAAGAAACTAGTTATTGGAGATTTGTAAGTGTCAAAGTATAGATGGTAATATTTTTCTACGACGTCAACACGATGTTTCAATAACCAGGACCAAAGATTTTCACGACTTGAACACTGTGACAAACATTTATCCAGAACCACATCTTGTAATTCTTTCTCTTCTTGATTCTCGGCAGGATAAGTAATGATGTACATAAAAATAGGATGTTTGCCGTGTTCCAAAGCCAAATACACAACTTCTTTGTATTTGTAATAAGATATCATTTCCTTTGGATAGTCTTTATTCCAAGCTTGTAGTAACGAAAAAAATGCATGAGGCCAATTCTGGATTAATTCTTTATTTTCCAAAGAAACTTCCTTAGCAACTTCCAGAAAATGATCGATAATCCACCGCTGTAATTCCTTTTTCTTCGACACTAATGTAGGAAAGTGATTATTAAGAATCCTATTTGATCTTGCTCTAAAGCAACGCTTGAAAGCTGTCAAACATTCCAAGTTATTTTGAAACTTGTACCTGAACTCTTCATCTAACATTTCCAGTAAAAACGAGGACCGTTTTCTATCATCTATTAGCAATTCAAGTTGTATCCATTGTTGTAAAATCTCCCAAACATTAGCTCCCAATTCCTCCATTTTATACATGCCTTTAAGTGTACGAAAAGCATCGAACTTTGTAAAAGCTTCATCATTTTTGTGTCTATGATTGTAGTACTCTAAAGCTTCAATGAGTGATTCCTCAGAGTAATTTTTGGCAGACTGAAACATTTTAATAATGTAGCTTTTCCTCCGGTACATATCAGAAGTCAGATTAATGCGTTCCTTAATCAATGGGAAAGATTTTGAGGGTGGTAAATATTCTAATATTTCATCATCGTCCATATCAAACTTTAAAAGTTCTTCGAATGACAATACTTCTCTCAAAAAGTATCCAATTCTTTGAAACAAATTCTTTGCATGTCTTGCTTTTAAGCTGTAGCCATATTTCTCCTCAAAAATCGAAAATAGAAGAATTCCTCTATCTTTGATACTTTTCGGCTTTAAATAATCAATAAAGCTGAGTACATTAAAGTCATCTGCACTTTTGGGACATTTATTAAGAAGATACCTCCTAAATTCTTGTCTGGTTAATGTCTTATGAACAAGTTTCTGCTTGGTAAATGTAAATTTGTTAGAATTTTCAATAAATTCCTCTTTATTTTCCCTCACAAATCTTTTAAAACCTTTTTTTCCAATATCCGGCATTCCATACTGGAGTAATTGAGTAAATTCCTTAATATCTTTAGAAGATATATACCTAGCAAAGAAGGGATGGTCTTGGAATGGATGATGCCAACCATATTTCACACATTCATCATAGTAAAAGCCAATAAAATCATGCCCAAAGTTTTTATGCAGTGTAACCATCTGTCGATCTCGAAATATTACACGATATTGCACAATAATCTCTCTAATAAAGCTCTCGCTACATGCTGGGAGTAATATTTGTGCGGTTCTAATGCCATAGGTTTGTAGAACTTTCTTGAAAAACTCTTCTCCAATGTTTTGATCGAATATTGCTCTAGCTAAATTGTGCAAACATTTGTGTCGGACAATAAACGAAGCATTTGGAAATAATTCATTCAGAAAATAGTCGACTTTCTCATCCTTTAATATGAAAGGCGTATGGGATGTAATAAGCTTGTTTAAAACACGATCACCTTGTAAGATAAGCGTTTTCAGCTTATCTACTTGTCGAAATTCAAGCAGTAACTTGACGAGAAAAATTTCTTCTTGTCGATGCACAGCCTTCAGTTGATTAAGAATATTCTCCCTTTCAGGCGTTGATAAGGAACGCAATTCGTTCATGTACAAAGAGAAGTTCTTTTTGTGTTCTTGGATGGTTTTACCACCAACATTATTGAATGTTTTTACAGCTTTTTCCGCCATTTTTACAATTCTAACAATAAATGCACGGAACTTTTTTGAGGTTAAACTTTTACTTACATAATAGGAATCTGAGAAAGCCTAATAATTGTTTAAATAAATACAATGGCATTTACTTAATTGTATTTTTTCAAAGATCTAGTAAGTATAATTAGTTTTAAGGAAAAAAAAGTTAAATGGAGTTAAACAACTTTGTGTGCAATGATCGAAGATTGCTAAAAATTGTTGTTTTGCGTCAGAATGAATAATATTACATATTAAAAAACAAATTACGATTTATATTCGCCATCGTTTAATTCAGGCATAGTCGAAATTGTAATAGTTTCAGTTGGTTCGTCATACATTTGATCAGCGCCATCATGCGAATTGTGATGGCTCAGTTGGAATATTCTCTCTTGGGTCATAACTCGTTGCAGTTTTTCTTGACACAATAAAGCTCGATGTAGGGGCATGTTTTTGAGTTGTAGTGCCATACTTCTTGCGAATAAATCAAATTCGCTTTCAAATGACATAGGAGCAATCGGTGTAATTGGAAAGGTATGACTTGATTGAAATGATCTATCCGCATGTGTTGGTTCTGGTTCGGACATTCGACATTTCTTGAGGACGGGCATTCTTTCTGGTTCTGGAAGTGGTGGACGTTCCGGGGAGGCGCTATCAACCTAAAATATAAAACGTTATTTAAATATAAGTCATAAGGGCTTAAAGTGTCTTGTGTTTTTTATGGAATAGCAGCGCCATCTGTTTGAGTATAGCAGATGGCGTTGCTACTTGAAATTGGGGTTATCACGCATGCGTCAGATGTTGTGTTAAACGGGAGGGGAATAGGTAGGAACTGTATATAAGTAATGAAACAAACGAGGGCGGATTTCCAGATTTTCCCTGATATTCCAGATAGTAGCGAATGGACGTTGATAGACGCGCCATCTATGTTTTGATATTATACATGTGTCTAAGGCTGTGACGGGGGTGAGAACATGTTGGAAAGGTATATTAGTAATTCAACAAGCTCAAAGTATGTTGGTTGTGCATATTTTCCTACTACCACCCATGATTTAAGATCTTCCGGGAATACTGTATCCCACCCAACCCGGGCATGTTATGTTACTTATATGCCTATCCAACATGCACTTCCACTTAGATTTATCAACAGACGCATGAGTAAAGACGTCCAGGCACAGATGGCGCTGATGTTAAATTTTATTCTCTACTTCCACTCATGATTTGAGAATATCGGGAAATGTCTCATCATCAGAGGCATGTGTAGTGGCACCGAAGCAGAGGTGGCAATGTTGTTAGAGTCTATTCTTTACGTATAATTTGAAAATACTGATTTGCGTAACATTTACAATTTCGCATAGATTTATAATATAATAGCGCCATCTGTGTTTCAACATTTGAACTTATAACACTATCTAAAAATATCAAAACCAACAAACATCATTACACATTATAGTTATTATTAAAACATAATATATTCCCAGCCTGATAAAATAAATATAACTACATACGATTCATCCTTTCAAGCACCAATCCAAACGCGTCAACAATGACACAAAACCTAACCTAAAAACGATGGTATACAAATAAAAATACTTGTTGTCAAACAGAGGTTTCTGCAAGGTTCTTCGACCGCCAAGAAATAATATTGCTCGTTTTCGCAACGCAGTGATAACCTGTTATCAACATGCTGTACTCGTAGGCGCGTCCGCACGCAAGCATGCCATTGTAACGCGCAGGCTAGTGTAGAATTCAAGAGAAAAGCGAACACATCCATGAGGTGCTCACCGAGGTGCGACGCCACATTTCTGCACAAACACTAGCTGTATCCGAACACAATGCTCACGCTATCGCAGCGCATCAAGAAGCAACAGGATGATACAAACGCGCCCAGCACGCGCATCTCGATTCGCGATAAGCTTCTCACACGAGAAGTACCCGAAATGGCCCAACTGCTGCCAGCCAACTGCTCCGTGCACTACGATGACGCCAACGAGCTCAGCTCGTTTGTGCTGACTGTGGCGCCCGTCGAGGGCTACTGGAAGGGTGGTGCGTTTAAATTCTCGGTGAACGTTACCGAGGAGTACAACATGGTGGTTAGTATTTTTGCATTTCCTATCACTTTTCATATCCAAGCTAAAAATGAGTTATGTTGCTAGCCTCCACAAGTCAAATGCCTTACGAAACTTTGGCATCCTAATATTAGTGAGACTGGAGATGTTTGCCTATCGTTATTAAGACAGCATAGTGTTGATGGGTTAGGGTGGTCTCCAATCAGAAGACTGAAGGATGTTGTGTGGGGCTTGAATGCCCTTTTTACAGTAAGTACTTTATCTTTAACGTACCTTCGCTATTTTTATCTTCATCATCGGGGTACGTGGCTCTGCTTCTACGTCTTCCTGTAACAGATAACAAAACAAAGTTTGGTTGATGAAATTTAATTTGTTGCCATTCATCTGGCGCCATCTTTTAGTTATTTTTCAAAATTTCAGTTCTGATTGTACACCTTTTATGAAACTTAGCGCCCTTACATACCGAAATCGCGTTTGGATTCATACTGACAGCGATTGAGTGCTCCATAGGCACGTACAAGCTCGTTTTTTTAAATGTTGTCCTCGAGTATCGTGCTCATATCGATTCCCCGTATTACAATTGCAAAGATTTTATACATTAGGAGCTTACTACCCAAACTTAACAATGCAATTTGCCTGTACTAATGTTCGAGATAGATTCGTCGGATATTTTTTCTGTTGGTGCTATTATCGAAATATTATATTACAATAAACTTTTCTATATTCATTTCACATGTATTTCAATACATGTTGCTTTAATTTCAATTTCGATTCGAAGAAGTTGAATGATTTTCGTTTGTTTACCTGTTATGGAGATGAAATGGCAACAACTTCTTCGTGTAACCACTTAAAATTTTTAAGTATATGTTTTGGAGAGTATTTAATTGCCCCGGCAATTGCCATCGCTCGTGTTTAGTCTGATTGGCATTTCTTTGAGTTACTTGCAAGTTATCGCATTGGCGATTCGCTACGCGCTCAGTGTGAAAAGCCCCTTATACTATTCAAATTTGTATTATTCTTTTTTGTATCAAAATGATGATAAAACGATATAATTCTACACTTTAAACATGGAGGACGTTCAGAAAATAAAATGCATGTAATATTATATCGCTACACCCAAGTTTAATTTTTCTACGCAGTTGGCCACTCAGGAACGTTATATGCACTAGTGCATTACCAGGAAACCACTAAGCAAGTCAGGAGTCAATTTTAAACACCTTTGAATATCGGATGTGCTAAAAATCGAGATTTCTAATTTTAAATATTCATTTATGTTGTGTTTCAGGAATTACTTAATTTTGATGATCCTTTGAATATGGAAGCAGCTGAAATGTACTCCAAATCCAAAGAAACCTTCATCACGAAAGTAAACGAATATCTACGCCAGTACGGAAAAGAATAAGCAAATAAGAAGAAAATGTGATTTAGTTTTATGCAAGCCTAACGTTTTCTACGTTAAATTGTAAGCCATGCAAACAAACCCACAGTAAACAATTAATTTTGCAACACGTTTCTCATTTGCATTCGTTTCTTTTCGTTAAAATTTTAAAATTTAATTACCTGCAACTAGGATCAATATTTAAAACGTAAAACTTCTCTTAAAAGCATCACGAATACATCAAAATATCTCAGGAGATAATTACATCACAATTATACTAACTCACGGATTTTAGATGTTTAGGTCGTTCTTTAATCTGTATATACCACAAGAATCAATGGATTCGTAATACATGTGTAAATAAATCAAGGATTCACTAATTTAATTGCAATTGTTAGTAGTTGCAGGTTTGAATATCATGTCCATGTACTTTGTTCAATTTTATCGACTGCATTCATTCATTAATTCATAAGGCAGTCATAATAACATAGTTTAGCGTAATATTTATTAAACAAATCGGTCTAAATATTAATTACTTTATGATGATATTGCTAATTTTGATAATGTAAGGTATCACGGCACATTGATCTAGTTTTTAGCATAATTTTGTAAGCAGTCAAGCAATGTGTATCATTTCATGCACTATGTACATAATGTAATAAATTTTTTGTTAAAATATTTTTCGATGTAAAATTCTATTCGTGCGCTTGACTGGGGAAGTAAACTGGTGAATGCAAGCGAAATTTAGGGGAATACCTGAATTGGTGGCAATTCAAACATCAAAGAATGTCTCAAATATAGAATTTCTAATTTTTTTACCGAGCATCGACTGCTATGGTCATTAGCTCTATTCAATTATTTTTTAATGTAATTAGTTATATTAGAGGCTAACACTATTGATAAGAAGCTTCGAAACTTCTAATCTTCATTACAAAATATATATTATATGCCTTAAGCTTCTTGTTTCAGTTTTAAAATCAATCGCAGTAATCATCGATGTATTAAATTATGAAAATAATGATTAAACAATAATAATATTTAGTTATACTTCAGTCGTGCTTTTTTCTTGTGTAAGTAGTTTTAAGAAAATAGTTCGTAAATTATAGTAAAATACTTAGTTTTTGTTCATATTGACATGATTTTTTAAATTCAATATTAAAAAATAAACGTATTGTAACATTTTTTAAATAAAGGTCTGTAATGGGAACAGTATATTTACCTCTGGATGTATTTTACGGATATGACTCCTCATACTCGACGTACCGCCACATCTCTTCAGTTTTCGGCCACATAAATTGCAGAGAACAACCTCAGCGTCAAGTTTGCTGAAGTAATTCCACACTTTTGAACCACCCATTTTCATGCACTTGTTCTCCGTTCTTTGAACAGGCGAAATTTGTTTAGAGAATGAAAAAATTCGACGGGTTAACCTTCTGATACCGATTGGTTTAGTTACAATGGAATACGAGGAATACTGGCAATATGAAGGGAAACCTGATATTCGTTGTGGCATTCACCTAACCTCAAAATTGGCTTATCGCGAGTAACCGAATACTACCGAATACGAATATACGACATAATTTTAAATTTTTAAACATGGATTCACATAAAATAAGTAAATTATATTGAATTAATTTATATTGAATTATAGTCTTTAGGTTTGTGTGTATAAATAAATGTATTAATAGTTCTTTCAAGATGAATTGTTTGTATATGAAAACTGGTATCTCTAGCTTCATGTAAATTTGGCGGGCAATTTGAATAACGTAATAAAAACCTGATTATTAAAACTCGTATTTAAGTAATATTAATCAAAGGTGATACTTGTTGGTTTAGGAGCTGTTGGTGATATTTTCAAGAATATCGTTTATGCTGTCAAGCTCGAGTATTTACGAATTACTCATAAAGAGCATTAAAATATGTAGTACTCTTATGTTTACCCAGCTTTAAACGCGTATTTCTCGCAATATACATCATTTTTCAATGTTGCGTGCACGACTGAGAAACTTCTATCAAACCGATTTGACGGCTTTTTTTTATAAATAATTAAATTCTATAGAATATGGCGTCATTTTTTTGGAGAAATTTATATTTATACATGCTTTTCCTATATTTAAGTCGATTATTCATGCGAAAAATTCACTATAAATTTAAAACTGCATGGGAGTCATATTCAAGCTAGTTGTATAAACTTTGCAAAACATTTTTGGATTTTCACTTCCATAACTTTAATTTGTAATAAAGAGCGACGTAAAATCTATATTAACATCTTTCCTTTACAAGGTGCGAGTTAAGAAACCCAATAACATTTCAACTATTAACACAATTCCTGCAATTATTAAACCACACATATTGAGAAAAAATGCAAGAGAAATATCAGAAATACCAATAGGCATATGATTATCACGTTTAAATTGTTTTAACTTAAAAACCGTAGTATTTCGTGTATAATAATTACTTAAACCTAATTCATGTGTATCCTGGAGATATTTGTTAATGAGAGATTGCAAAGGCAAACCACGTTGCATAACCATCCAAATAGTAAACGTTATAAACGGTTCAAAAGTGTGTAATTGCGGTGAGCCATCTTTATTAACAAATAATCCCTCTGTTGTTATCGCATATCCTAAACGAGTTGAAGTAATTGTTGTAATAGCCCGTCGTGTATCTATGACTTTCTGAATTGCAGACATCATATTATCTTGAGTAACCAATTCCAGTCGCTTCTTTATTTCCATATTAATAGGATCACCATCATAGTATAAAACATAGCTCAATTCATATGTTCCATAAATCGTATAATCACTTTGAATAATATCCTTCCTCGAGTTTATTTGTTTCTCATATACGGGATGTACAAGATGTGACATAAAAGTCGACTCGAATAAACTTGAAAATAGAAAGGCGAATGCAACCCATGAGAGTAAGACATATCTTAATAACCATTCTTTTGGGAATTGTATAGCTTCAGTCAATGGTATGGCAAAAATGTTGAATGTAAGATCTATTTCTGTGGTTTCCAGCATTCTATTAAAATAAGTATGTTCAATTTTCAATAAAACATTGGCCAATACTGTGATAAATGCAACAGCACCAAGGAAATATAACCATGTGTCCCAGGTGAAGATATAAGCTATATTCATCCATGCTGGTAGTTTTTGGGCTTTGTTTACCACAAAATTTAATTTATCAGGAAGATAAGTCATACTAACATCGAAATAATGAAGTGCCATCGCCGTGGCATAAATGAATCCTATTAATATATCAGCTTGGCCTTCCCAAATAGTCGAATACAAACAACATGGTATTTTACTATGATTAAATTCGATAGAATTTGACATGTTCTGATAGATGTATTTTAGAGTAAAATTGTGTTTTCTTGCAACATTTTCTAAGATTGAAGGTTCCAATCCTTTATTTGACCTGCTGTTAAGGTCTGTGATATAAGGAGCTACACCTTTTCGTCCTAGAATCACAAATGGACATTTGTGAAAATTGATATATTGCTTCTCCACTATATTTGTTATTTTAAACATGTCACAAGGCAATGCCTCTATTTCTGTTAGTTTACATCGTTGTGAAGAATAGTCTTTTAATACATGTAAATTTGAGTCTTTATCAATAATTATGACACGATAAGCATGAACAATCCATGTTGCATTTCCAATTTCACTCAGTTTTGACTTAGGGCCTTCATAAAATATGAAATATTTAGAGTCACTATGAAAATGCATAGAATTTTTCCAATTTTCAAAGAAGGTGTGCACTGTTGAAACCTTAGCTGATACAATCACAATATTTTTGATATAAATTGATGTTAGACTAGAAATAGTTGTGATATCATTTATTAATACATGTTTACTTGCATTTGGTAGAAAATCAATTTTATCCCATGCGTTGTAAGCATTACTTTCTACCGATATCAGTGTTAAGCCTGTATCATTTTGAAGAATATTAAATATTTCTTCCAGACATTGATTCTTTGTTGTTATAGATTTTAGTGTAAAGGCATAAGTAAAATTTGATGATATAATGAAATATAACACTATAGTTTTGTAGACCATGTTTATACCTTTAATGAAATGATATGATTGTTGAAATATTTAGAATATGGTGGAATATAATGGACATTTCAAAATAATGTGTGTTGAATATTTCATTGAGAAGTCGGCCTTCATTTATTGAATTTTTAACGGATATAATATATTTGATATCATTATTATAGAGCCTGTTTAATAATTAATTGGAATACTAAATAAAAATGTGTCCCTTTTCAGGGATAAAGTATAGCAAAACCTGTTTATTTGTATTGTTTTTGTCTATTTTATTAAATTATTTAATCCTCAATAAATAAACATAAAAATACTGGACAATAAATAAAACGCACGCTATAATTACTTATTAATTAATATAGTGTTACCGGGATGTTATGTCGTTTTCAGCCGTTTGCTCAATTTATTGGTTTAACAGCAACACACGTCTGCATGTGCTTTCGCAGGCTACCCCACGTCGGGGTTACAGACGTACACATTCAAGATGAAGTGTCTCATACTTTTGGTTAGT
>WSZQ02109841.1:9741-29304 GCA_019419845.2 Weissflogia rhopalogaster
AAGAAAATTGATGATAACCTTTAATTAATAATAAATTAAACAAGTATTGTAATAAATTTCAATTCCAAGTTTGAAATCTTTTCATTTAACTTTCTCTTTTGTTATGTTTCATGTCATTTCACTGGTTCGTTTAGGTCCTGGTTGAATTGCGCGCTGCTCGTTTTCTTGTTCTTTAATCGTTACAACTTCCAACAGTTATACGCCCCCGTTTTTGATGCTTTTGAAGCCCGTCGCCCGTGTCGGATGGAATGTCTGAATGTTACGCCACTGTCGTCGTTGCCATCGTAGTCGTCTTAACCGTCGTGCCCGCCCCCGTAGTCCCCAACTGCCACCATAGTCCCCAAGTCGCCTCCCCGCGACTCATCCTCAACACACATCTCTTGAATTCACTCAAATATCCACTCGTTTAGAGCGTTTAAAACGAATTAATCCAATTTCGCTCCGGTTTCAGCGAATAGGGTGGGATAAAGTGCGTCTTTGATCGTCGTCGGCATTCGCGCACAACTACGACATTGCACGTCCGCAATCATCAAACGCTCTATTTCTTTGCGAATGCCACGCTTAAATTCCAATCTCGACGTAATCTTGTTACAAATTAAACAAATTGAATAAATTAAATGTATCTGTTTGATAAATTAAAGCAATGAGCAAGGAAATATCATTTTCTGTTAATAAATATTTCTGAATCTTGTATTTTATGGTTCGTCACTGGAATATAGAATATATGAGTGATTAGATAGATGTTGAGATGATGAAATCGTGCGAGTTGTGCATATTTTGCTTTTGTGGATATGTGGATATAAAAATGCACATTATTTAATGGTGCGTTAAGGGTGGAAGATTAAAAAGGGAGAATCTCAACAATCTCATGTTATGTGCGAACATTGAGTACAGAGAGAATTGCTACATTGTTCAGGATTTACTCGTACATTGATTCATACAGCGAAACAACTTGCGAAAAGCAGATTTTTGCATGGAACATTAAACAATTTTTCTGTTATGCTGATGATTGAGTTATCACTTTGTGCTTTTACTTGGAAAACTTGGAATGTAATGTTATAATGGAATTCTCTGTTTTCCCTTCAGATGTATACATTTTATTCATTTGTGAATTCAGCAAACAAAATTTAGCAATTTTTATGTATTTTTTTACTTTTTTATATGAAATTTATAAAAGTTCACATGAAGACAGACACAGTGTTTCTTTTTCAAACTTATCAGATTGAAGAAACACTCTTAAATCAGCTTTCAAAGCGCGTCAAAGTCAACGTAAGTACACTCAACTTTAATGACTTATTAAAGTAAATTAAATATTACTTCTAAGTAATTAATTGGGGAATATTTCATTTTAAATCTACTGGTGGATGATTTATACTTGGAGGAATAAATGAAATATGAATAAATGTTAAATCTTTGCAACAAGATATTTCTTTGTTGTGAGACCGACGATGTCAATGTTAATAGACTCAAACAGTTTAAGAAGTTGGTGGCAAATTTCATCCTGAATCGATTAGTATATGCTTTGTAATCCTAGATTAAAGTAAGTTTGAAAAAATGGGAACTTTAGTAAAAAACATTTTTGTGAGACCGATGTTGTTGACGTTATTAGGCTGAACTTCAACGATTTATAACTTAACTTCTATGTATTTGATCAAAAAGGTGATTTCATTCTGAATCGATTGATGTATGATTCTTATACCTAGGAAGAAGGTAAATATAATTAATAAAACAGTCATTCCTAGTCATTTTTTCTGACCGCGAAAATGTCGACAGAATTAGACTCAACTTTCATGACTTGTAATTTCGCTTCTAAACAATTAATCAACAAACTATTCTACAAATTTCACCCTGAATCAATTGGTGCATTATACATATTCCTAGAAATTAAGGAAATATGAAAATATTGAAACTTTATTAGAAGACATTTTTGGGAGATGGATGATGTGGCAGTTATTATAATTAACTTCAACCATTTATAACTTAACTTCTATGTAATTGATCAAAAAAGTGATCCAAGAGTTGATGGCAAATTTCATTCTGAATCGATTGATGCATGATTTTTATTCCTAGGACGAAGGGAAATAAAAATAATAGTGATTTTTGTGTAACAAGTCATTTTTTGTCATTTTCTCTGACAGCGAAAATGTCGTCATAATTAGACTCAACTTTCATGACTAATAATTTCACTTTTATCTAATTAGTCGACAAACCGTTCAGGTAGTTCAAATTTCATCCTGAAACGACTAATGCATGATTTGTACTTCTCGGAATAAGGGAAATATGAGAAGCATTAAATCTTTTGGGCAAGTGATATGTCTGAGAGCGACGATGTTGATGCAATTAGACTCAATTTCAACGATTTATAACTTAACTTCTATGTAATTGATTAAAAAAGGGATCGGAGAGTTAATGGCAAATTTCATTTTGAATCGATTGATATCTGATTTTTATACTTAGGAAGAAGGGAAATAAAAAGAATAGTGATTTTTGTATAACAAGTCATTTCTAATCAAGTTTCTCTGTGAGCGAAAATGTCGACACAATTAGACTCAACTTTCATGACTTATAATTTCACTTCTAGTAATTAGTCGACAAATTGTGCAACAAATTAGTGTCAAATTTCATCCGGAATCGATTGGTGTATGATTCATACTCTTAGGAATAAGGAGAATATGAACAAAAGTGAAATATTTGGAGCAAAACATTTTTGGGGCAGACGCGACGCACGTGCCGATATCGGCGTTATTAGAAATAGTTTTAAAACAACATTGAATGATTGATAACACAAATGATAGACAACACAAGATACACCACTCTTAGATGTATATAATGTTGCCTTTTTTTAACAAAATGTATTTTACCCTAAATGTGTCGATATGGTGCCGAATTTAACAATGAGAAAATAAAAAAGTGCAAACAGAATTTTAGTTATACCTGCTAAACGAATAATAATCAATAGTAAAATTCCTTTTCCAGCTATTAATCCAAAATTGTGTAATAAACAGTTTCAAACAAAGAGTGGCTTGCATAAAAACATGTTCCACTATACTAATAATCGAAATTCTGTACATTCTTATCGATTCAATTCCACCAACCCTCACCCAAACACTCTCAGAGAAAACATTGCGAAAACGCAATAATGTAATAACGGCAATAACTTGCATTCACATATCAACGAAAGTTTACTATGTGTGCACTGCAATGGTCGTTTATGCACTTGGCACTCGCATACTTTTACAGTTATTCCATTATCCAGTGAATAGTTGGCGGCGGGTCAAACTGAGGGTGGATATTTCTCAATTACGAACGCTCGCTCCGGATGTCCGCGGCCCGCAATTCGACGTTAATTCCGAACACCATCACCAACCGCCTCTCAAACCCTATTTCAACTCGCCACCACACTCCCGCACACCCTCCACACCAACAACACTCGATGTGTTATTGTTGGCGTACATAACACCATAACTATATTTGCATTCATGGTGGGGGCCGGTTGGGGGGTCTTACGCGATTTAGCCGTTTGTTTGTGGGTTTATCCGAGGGCTTCGGGTTGTTTGTTTGTCCGCGTGGTTTACTCGGCTGACTTTCGCCAGCGGCGGCGCAGCTCGACGCCGACGCTTGCAATAGTGAGACATATCGACTGGCGATTTATGCCCGCGACTTGCATTGTTTGTGTTTGTGTCGCATTGTTATATTGTGTTTACTGCTTATTGCATCGTTTGGTCGAAGTTTGTCACTTCGTACTTTCGCATTGATGTACGAGTATCACATCGCGCACAATGTGTATTACTACGCACTCAATAAACATACAGAAACGGATATAAACTATTTAGTATCCGCGTAATAACAATTTTCATTATTGAAGATAATCATTTCAATTCATGTTCAATTAATATTTATATTAAATATTCATTAGTTCTGATGATCACACAGTTATTATGACTTTAATATTCTCTATATTCAACCAGAAAAAATGTGAAATTTCTATTTCTATATCTTTCAACATCCAAGAAACTTAATTAAAGTCATTAACTTTGAATATGTCACCGTTTTTCTGATTGTTTAATATTAATGATATAATATTAATATTTAATGCATAAAAGCAAGAAGCTATCGACTACATAGTCTTTCGGTTTGTAGAAAATTGTAACAAAAAATGTAGGAATGAATAAAAAAAAAGATTACAATATGTTTTGAATTAGTTCTTCATATAGAGACATTTGATTATTCGTTTGATTGAGGCGTAGAAATTTGTGAAGAGAGGTGGTTTTATGTAACAATTTAATAGCGAGAGATTTCTGACGATTTAGGATAGATGTGATTAGGAAGTACATTATTAGGATGTCTGACAAGGAGAGTGTTCCAATTGTTCAACACCAAATTGAATGAAACTTTTTGTACGTGTAGTACATATATAGAAATAATTTGTGTTACCTACTTTCACTTTTAATTTAGTAATTTTGTTTAAAAACATCATTATTACGACATCTCACGGTAAGATATGGTATCATCTATATATTTATTTAGAAAACTTCTTTGCAGTGACATCTAATGAATCCAGCCAGGTACCTGTAGTTCTATCCGTTCAAATTACTTCCAATTTCCTTATTATTTTAACTAAATATTTAAGAATTATTGTATTAATCAACTTACTTATAATTATTAACTTTGTTTTATAAATCATAATATATTTGTGAATTTCAAATAACAGATAACTACAAGAAAAAGAAATCTGTAAAATTGAAAGAACTAAAGTATGATTTCTCATTAAACCGAAAATAGACAATGCACAATATGCAACATTTATAATATTATTATTGTAATACAAAACACGTACGTAGTTTTGTTTATATATTTATTTTCTAAGAGATTTTTGCCAATCTTGATTTTAAGTAAATAAAATTTATTTCGTAGGGCAGTCGAGCAAGATTTCAAAGCTTTGAGTATAAAAAGTTGCCTACGTTACAATACTGCCAATTCAAAAATACATTAACCGAAATTAGCAAATCAGTTGCACATAATTTTCTAGCTCTGCAAGCGACTGTTTTCAGTTGATATCGGCGTGAAAGTGCATATTACGTTCGAAATATGTTCATTAATTTAACATTTAGTGCTACTACCAGCAACAGCAGCCGATGTGAGCAGCAGATAATCTCCTGTAAGTACATTTTATCACAATTCTTTCTAGTGTTGTTGCTTCTAACCTTAATTTCTGCGGTTCATCGCTATAATTGTATCTATTTGATTAATTAAAAGTGTTACACTTACGACAATGTATAAAAGTAACTCTTGAAATTTCTGGATCAAATGATATATTTATTTATTTTCGAATTAACACAAAAATGCCATTTGATTTAATATTTACTATATTTTTACAAGTTGAAATGAGAAATTTCATGGATGTGTGCTATCAACACACACAAAAATGAATTAAGTTCAATAATTTTGAAAATTCCAAAGTATTCATGACTTTTTAGTATTATTTAAGGCAATTTACAAATTACATTTTTGCCACATAAAAATAATAAGAAACTGTATCACCATATCTCAACGTTCATCAGTTTTAATATCGTTCCTAAGTAACTAAACGAAAAACTATCAGAGTATGTTGTTGCAAATTTCACTCTGAATCGTATGGTTCATGGTATAATCTTAGTATTAGGGATATATGAAAATAACTGACAATATTAAAACTAGTCATGTTTCGAAAAACCCGATTCATTTGCACGTTAGATTTATTATTAATTTTGAATGAAGAATGAATTATTGCATGACTGAGAATTCAGCTATTTGTATATTAAAAATTACGTTAAAACAAAGTTTGAATTTCATATTTCAGTTCTACAATTTGACCGCTTCGTGGTGTCGTCGGTTTTCCAAGTGTTGTGTATAAAAAGTTGCCTACGTTACGACACTGTCAAATCAAAAATACCTCAACCCAAAATAGGAAATCAGCTCAACATAATTTTCTAACGTTGCAAGCAGCTGTTTTCTGTTTACATCGGTGTGAAAGTGCGTGTTACGTTCGAAAAATGTTCGTTAATTAAACATTTAGTGCTACTACCAGCAACAGCAGTCGATACGAGCAGCGGATCATCTACTGTAAGTACATTTTCTCACATTTCTTTCTAGTGTTGTTGCTCCTAACCTTAATTTCTACGGTTCGTCGATATAATTGTATTTAATTGACTAATTAAAAGTGTTACACTTATGCAATGTATATAATACCATCGTAAGAATATCTTTTATGAACGTAACCCTTGAAATTGCTGTGACAAATGATATATTGATTTATTTTCGATTTAACACTGAACGTTGCTTTAGTTCCCTTTCAAAAGAACTTACATGGTATTTCAAACTTGTGGGTGGCTTAAAAGGCGGTTGTCGGGCGCATCATTTGCATATTTCGAGGTCGAGATGATCGCGATACGCTTGCGGTTATGGTCAGTATTTCGATCGTTGCGTAGCGATTGCATAAATATGTCCCATTGTTGCAACCGTAGCACGAGCTATATCGGAATTCAAGCGCATTCTGTTATCCGAAAAGTGATGGTTATCGGGTGCGAGAAAAGTACGTCAGGAACGTAGGGCACTTCGTTACAACGCCTAGCAAGCCGTTTCTTTACACCCGGCTCCTGATTTCCATCACTGAAATTGCATATTTTATGACTCATTGCATTCATCATGCGTCGCTCATCAATTGACAAACTTTTGACAGACGTTAATGAATGTTGAGTTGGGTTGCGTTGTGTTGGGAGACGCTCAACATCTTCATTTAGTGCTAATTAACATTCTAACTCTGGATTGAGTCTGTGTGGAGCTGAAGAGACGAAATCATCATGTCAACAACAACTGGCTATCCGCAGCCTATCCTGTGATAATCGCCTATCGCGGCGGCGATTATCACAAGAAGAGGTTTAAAGGGGATTAGAGGATGCATTGTCATGACGATTGCAACATTTTAACACGTTGCGATTGATTGTAACAATGCCAGCGTTTATGGCATGGCGTGGCAATCATTTCGGGCTTGCAATATGTGTGCATATATTGTATTTACAAGCAATCTGGCTGATCATCCATCGTTTAGGCGCTGAATTCACTGATTCATGCCGTCGAAATCATGTGTTCGAAGGCGATTTATATGCATAAATCGGGTTGGAACTGATACACACGTCGCGACTGCATATTTAAGTTCGTTAATATTCCATTCAACCGGATGGACCGAGTGCGAACACTGTGCTATTGTTGTAAAAATGGTGCTATTGTTGTTGAGGGTTATTTGAATATTGTCCTTGTCCTTGAATTTTAATCGTAGAATATTTGTTTTTATTTCCAAAGAAATGAAATCGATAAAAAAACAAAGTTTAGATATTGTTAGGAAAGTATCGAAAACAATAATTCTGCAGGCGCTGGAATCTTTAGTCACTTTTCGATACCCAAAACACCGATGTTGATACTATTGAATCGCAAACTATTGCTAATTTTATCAAATAAATAAATCGATTAAAAGTATCGTTACTTTGTTTGGTACTGAATGCGCCATCTGTCAACAGCTTTCCAAAGTATTAGTGGAAATTAGTGGAGCTTCTTCACTTCTGTGTAAATGGCCGAAATGTTCAGTATCGAAACAAGATACTTATACGGTCTTTTAGTCGCCTGAATATCCGAGGAAAGAGATATAGCCATACATGATGTGACAGGGTACCTCTTCCGATGAAATGCCAAGATGGTAGTTCCCCCAAGAGGTTGGGGTTTTTGTTAGGGACCTGCACTCAGGTCAGTCTTACACTCAGGCTGTAAAACTTACCCTTAACCATCGCAATCTAAAAAAAGTTATCGATACTATAGATACTTATCGAAACCTAAAATTTCGATATCGATAGTTGATAAAATATCATGCTCTGTAATTTTACTAAACTTTCAAGTGATATGTAATATTTTATTGGACAACATTTTAAGGGCTTCAAAGACATGTAGATTACCATTCATTAACTCGAGAATGCTGGTATACGGCAGTGTCAATGATCACATTTATTTTAATTAAGGCCTTATTAACAATTCATCACATGCGTGCGCGGGCCCGGCTCGGCTCGGTTTAGCCATCGTGCCCGCTGAAGTGCATTAAGGCTTTAAGTACGTAAAGTAAAGCACATTCAGATGCATACGCAGTGCCCCAACAACCAATTGGACTTGATTCTTTATGTCCAAGCGTTATTCCATCTTGTAAACTCTCCTGCCAACTTGTGGCACACGGCTCGCCAGAGACGAACGGTGCATAATTTTATCCATCAAACCGAGCGACTGACTGCGTGGACTGAAAAGAGGCGACGTCGTTGTTTTGTAGAACCTAAAAACGAAATTAACTCGGCTACATTTTCATGAGCGCCATGTGTCATACAATGGGGGTCCTGAAAACCATGGACGACTCGTGATTTTTTTTTGTAAATTTTATTCATGCTACAAAGTCGTAAAATTTTGCTTAAAAAATTTCCGACAGTTTAGAATAGGGGGGTCCCCCAAAAAGAGGGGTGGGACGCCTCCCTAAAATTTAAATATTTTAGTTAAATTTGTTAATGTTTTAATTGTATTGTATTATAGGAATATTAATTATTTAATTTTTTTTGACGAGTCGCCCCTGGTCAGGACTCAACAAAATGACGCCTGTGCAGAGCCATTCGCATGCTTATTAAACAGGCTGTAACCATAATGGGCTCGGTTGTAAACCTCGCGTTAGTTGGACGTACATGGAAAAAATCATTCCCGCGAGAGGGAAATGGAAAACGGGTGTAGTGTTTTTGCTATGATTATCACGTCTTATTATGCACGGCCTGCGCGCGACGACGAGATCAACTCGGAGGATAATCCCCGAATGTGCGATGAATTTAAATCGATGCATTGCGGAAAATTGCAACTTGTTGCTTGCTGCATGTGGTAGTGGATGGCGTGGACGAGATATGCGATATTATGACGCCTCGTACAATTGGCTCGCCGTTTTTTTTTTCGTTGCGCATTTGCGAGCAGGCAGCAGGCAGGTCGTTTCGTGCCCAATGATGCTCCTTGTTGGTGTATATATTGCACAGCACATGCATATTTTGTGCACCAGAACAGGCGATGCTTGCGCCCATTTTCGCATGCGTATATTATTTTAAAAGTGCCACGTTATGGCGACTGCATGTTCTTGTTCACTTACAGCCCATCATCGAGAATGTGGCATATTTACGTAAATTTATGCCATTTATTCGCGCGGGGCTACAACACTTGGACCTAATGCAATTAGCGATGTTAATTCTAATTTGTTGTAAGTGTATGAATATGTGAGAAAATTTAAATTTTGCGGCATTATTGTAAATTTTATGTCCCGTATATTAAAGGAGAAAATGAAACTAAAAAAGAAAATGATAATGACTTCGACCGGCAACTTCCAGATTACTAGAATAATTCGCTACAAATTAAGCCATAAAATCAGATAATCCGCCGCGTGTATTTAGCATCTCTCTTTTTCTTACCATAAAAGAGAAAATGATAATGCCTCCGCCTGGACTTGAACCGTCAACCTCCAGAGTAAGTGCAATGCGCTACCAATTACGCCAGGAAACAACGTATTTTGACGTTTACATTATCCCTATTTTCGTGCATTGAAAAGGAAAATGATAATGCCTCCGAATGCTGTTGGACCGACAACTTCTGCATTACTACACTAGCGCTATCAATTACACCATGAAATTGTTAATCTGGCGTATACATTTATCATCTCTCTTTTCTCGGTTTTTAGAAAGATAAAATGGCAATGCCTCCGACCGGGCTTAAACTGACATCCTCCAGACTAAAGAAGAGTAAAGCACTACTAATCTAGTGTATCAAGTGAATGCGTTACAAATTACGCTAGGAAGGCACGCAATCCGACGTGTGCATTATCACCTTCTCTATACATGCCCAGTCCGTCCTCTTTAAGATACTCGTAGCATCCTTTTATGTTTCAAAAATGTATAAGAATTTCATGCAATAAAAAATATTCCTCGGCGAAACATTCATATGAGCGTATTATTCATATCCATAAGCATGCAGTTAATTCCTCCTTTTTGAATGTGCCAATAAAACACATATGAATTAGGCAAACGCGGAATAATATCACATGCCGCTTTCGGTTTGTTGGTGTCGTCGCTAATGCATATCTCGATGCACATTGCGAGAAATTGTCGCTTTATGGGGATCTAAATGGACGCAGGCGAGACCTAAGAGCTGCACGCAAATGTGCTTTGTCTAAAATGTGGCGTGGCTGTCCGGCCGCCGTAGCCGGAGAGAAGAATTGCGTAGGTGTATGTTAGTTATTGAATCGCTCGGGGGCATTAAACCAGTGAGACGATGTGCGCGGTTTCGTCGCGCATCACGCGGGTCCTCAGAGAATTCTATTACATCTTTGATTCAAGCGCATCCTCTTTTCTGTGAGCTAGTGAGGTTTTCGGGTGATGAGTGGAGACGCTCACGATGCTTGAACTTAGAGATGAAAAAATCAGTGGTTTTCAACATTATTCTTATTAAGATGAAATTAGTCCACTCTAGATTTATCTAGGTTTGAAAGCGGGGATCTGTCAATTTTTATGTCGTTTTTGGCAACACAAGAAGATTTTTGCGAAATACATCAAAAATAACTGCCCAAAGTTATTTAATTTGATGTGTCATAGTTTGATAAATGTACTCGTTGAAGTGTTTAAAATTTTCGCGAAATTTCATTTAAAAATTTGTCATAAAACGTTAAAAATTTGACATTATATTATTGTTTGAAACAGAACTCTTGAAGTAAGCAATTATCAAGTTGTGCCAAATGTCTTAGAAACAATTAATTTTGTACAGTTATAAAAACGTCCTTACAATTCTTATATATGTTTGATAAGTCTACATTAATTTAATTATTCGTATTTTTGATTTATTATAGAAAAAAGATTGTGGCCAACCGAAGTGACTTTAATTTCATTTTCTGGGTCACTGTTTGAGGACCACTGCACCAAGAAACAATCCAGCAATTTGTATCCATTTTATTATAAATGTAAATGCGTATAAATGCATTTCTAGCGAATAGCAGATAGAAATAAGTACACCCGAGGCGATATATTTATCTCCGATGTGATTAATGGACCTGTGCTTCATTCGGAAATAACCTCAAAATTTTGCAATTGTCAGTATAAAGCTTCCTTGTAACTCGCGTTTTAACTCATTGTACCGCGTCTTTAAGGTATTTAAGAGGTAAAGCCACGATTAAGCAGTTTGATGTTTGATGTTCTTAGTTTTCAATGTTATATCTTCTTTCAAGAGGAGTCATACAATGGTCTTGCAAAGCAAATGTTTTTATATATTTGAGGTTAGAATTTACTTATGAAAATATTGTAGCAAATTTAATGAAAACTCGGATGAATATAGGTAATTTTCGTTATTTTTGTTCATGTAATGACACGATGACAATATTATTTAACGAATAACCTCAAAAAGTGTGTAATTCTCAACATACAACCTTTTATCCTGGTCGTCTTTAAGATGACGAAGATATCTATGTCTGCTACACATATAATTGCAATTAGTTTGCAATATTATCTCCTTCGTCTTGATTAGAGACGATCCGTTTAAGTTTGAGAAGTTTGTGGAGATTATCGATTGCTATTAGAACATCGCATCGATTACATATTTCTGCACCGGTCAGATGGTCAGTGTCTTATTACAAACGGCCACCCCGGACAACCCTTTGGCGCCTTTGGTCCTCCTTCAGACGGCTAACTTTCTGTATGAGGTTGTCCTACAGGGATATCTTTATACCGGGTGTTGTCTATTCCCTTCTGTATTAATCCATACCTAACTAAGGTTTGTTCTATATATTTAGAACAAATTCGAAGTCTAACTAGTGAAAAATTGCAATGTTTAGACATGTAGAGGTGCCTAAGTAGGTATTTTAAACGAAGACGATTTTTCCAACAAAAAACGATTTTCCTCTATCCACCCATTGTCGCACGGGCAGGTCTTATCTAGACTTGAATAATTCAAAATGTTCGCTGTAATGCCCCGGGTAACAGTTGTGGTAATGTTTCGGTTTAAGTAGCCGGCGCGCCGGCCTCGCGCGCTGGTCATCCATTTCCTTCCCGTCTTTCCCTAAGGACAGCCGGGATTTGCGCGCTGGTCGAGGATGTCCCGGGGACGGGCATCATTCCATGGGAAAGGCGGTGTGGATCGTAGGTCGTCTTACGACAACCTACAACCCTGGCGATCGTATTAAATTTCGGGCAGCCATCCTCCCTCTTGGTTTGGCAAGGAGACATGGAGGGTGGAAAGGCGGGAGAGGAAAGCCCAACGGATCATGGCGATGTAGTTTGCATCACCTGTCAGTTTGGGTGATGGGGGGCTGCGCTTTTCGGACACGAGATCACAATGAGAAATTGTTTAAGATTATCCGTCCGAACGTTTATGAATTGCCTTCATTCGCGTTAACAATTTGTTTGCGTCCTCAAGGAAATCCTTTCTTATCGCAAAACTTTATGGTTATATAACAAATCATTGTCCATGTCAATGTGGATGAACCACTATTAACATCCAATGATATTTTCATAGATTTATTTTAGGTTGCGCATATTCAAAGGCATAACATAGGCACTCAAGTTACCCTTTTGTAGACTCTGTCTCTTGCAATTTGTGTAATGTAGGCAACATAAGTTGCACCAATTTTTTTTACTTACGTCCTTCATTATCATGTTTGTGCTTAATTTGAACTTACTGTTTATAAGTTTATATTATGCTAGATGGTGTCGTGATTAATTGTAATTGTCACGATTGACTGTTGTCAATCTTTAGTAAACTAGGCAAATTCATGCACTATAATATTAAAAAGTTAATAAGACTATAGGTATATAGTTCTAAATATTTTAAAGTGAACTTAACTTAAGTTATGTGTTCAGTGCAAGTTATAAGGATGTATATTATTCGGCATTGTGGGAACCTTGCAAATGCACATGTACCATCTTGAGCGCGATTATGTAAAGCGGGACACGTTCGTTCCTTCGTTCGGGAATCAATTGACACGCCGGCGATGTTGGTCACGTTTGCGTTTCACTGTTTCTAGCCGAACGCAAACACGAAAGCGGATTACAAGCACTGACAATGCGAACTAATGACGCCTAAGAAACGTACATTACAACCATCTCTATATGTTGTACCTGTTTTTTTTTCTTGCTGTGGTAATTTCAACAAGGCACGTGAAAAAAAGACGCGACAAGAAACAAACTGTCAACATATTTAATATAATTTATTACAATAATTAATCAGTAAAGCGATACACAAGTGTTTGGAATACCTGACAATTTGTCGAAACTGTTGCTTTATGATAGCCAGCCTAGTCCCGTACGCCATGCAGTGAAAGTGTAGCTGCAATTTAAGAAATATAGTTGAGTCTTTTGAATGTATATTTTTTGATATCGACTTATTATGATAGTGCAATTATAAAATTGTTAATTAGTCAGGACCTTGAAATAGATAACCCATCTAGCTAGTACAACATTTTCCAAACTATGGAGAGCGGGGGTATATTAACTGCTACAGGGGCGTTCATGAAACTTGAGGGGATTCCCCCCCCTCCACCTCCGTAAACAATTAACCGGACATGTGAAAGTGAAGCTGCAGTTTAAGAAATATTGATGAGTCTTATTATGATATTGCAATTATAAAATTGTCAATTTTCGAGTTTTCATTTGCTAATCGTCTTCCGTTGGAGATCACACGGTAAATCTTATAAAAATGTCTATTTCAAATGACAATTATGATATTTCCTATGCATTGTATAAAGAAAGTACTATTAAATAAAAATGCAATGAGATACAATTTGACTAGGACCTCACCGTATCAAGAACATTTCCGAGTTGATGACGACTTCCCTCGAGAATCAAGATCACCGGAACTTGGACCGAAACTCAATCATCCAATTGCAATTTTGACATATTGTATGTGATGAATTATAAAATTAATAAAATTAAAGAATTAATAAAATTAAACAAATAACTAGTAAATAAAGAACAATCGAGTGTGATGCAATCTAACTGGGACCCCGCCATATCAAGGACATTTCCGAGTTGATGACGGCTTCCCTCGAGGATCACGATCACCGGAACTTGGACTGAAACTCAATCATCCAATTGCAATTTTGACGTATGTGATGAATTTAAGCAAATAACTGGTAAATAAAGAACAATCGAGTGTGATACAATTTAACTGGGACCCCGCCATATCATGATCATTTCCGAGTTGATGATGGCTTCCCCCGAGGATCAAGATCAACCTGGACCGAAGCTCAATCATCCAATTGTAATTTTGACATATTGTATGTGATGAATGTAAGCAAATAACTAGTAAATTAAGAACAATTGTGTTTGATGCAATTTAACTGGGACACCACCATATCAAGAACATTTTCGAGTTAATGACGGCTTCCAGCAACCATGATAACCGGACCCGTACGATGTCATCGAATAGGGATGCGCGAATTCCCTTTTTATTATTTTATCGACATTGGAAATTTGAAAACACCCGATTGACCGGTCAGAGATTGTCACGTCATGGGCGAGAGCGTCGCGAGGTGCGTCGCCAAGATGCTGAACCATTACGCCTTCAGCATCTTTGCGACGTCAATGTTGTTGCTCTAGCTAATCCAGCGGCCATATGCGGCATTCATTAGTAACTCGTTGCTCGGGGGAATTTGGTCGGTTGGTATGACATTGCTCTCGCCTGTGGTTACCGCGAACTGGAGATTATATTAATCAGTTCAAAATTTGTTTGGTCGCGATTTTCAGGTAAATCCCACTGTGCACCCTTAACGAGGCTTCCTTTATATTATTGCTGAAAATTATTTGGACAACCCTAAATGATAACTGAGTTTCACAACTTCAAGGTATTAGTAAGTTCTTGGGATAGTTCTTAATTCTTCATAAATCATGGAAAACAATTTATTCCCTGAAGAATTAAAAAATACATACAACACTTTCTTGCTTTTATCAGTTTTCTATTTGTGTGATAAATTAAATAAATAAATTAAATTAATTTACTAAAGTCACACGGTCATTTTTACGAGCATTCATTAATGTGTATTAAAATTTGTCGAAAGTAAAATCGTGCATCATTAAGAGCGCACGGTAATAAACTGTTAAGTACACTTACAGTGTACTTCTATGAATCTAAAGAAAATTACGCCATGGAAAAAATTTGTACATACATCGACCTATAGCATGGTAACGTAGCGCATGCGCAACTAATTAAATTATGCTTTAATAACGCTCGGAGAGCGTAGAATTTATTTCGGTAATAAATATATAAACTAAACGTTTTTTGTGTGCACAACATTGTTGTTAATTTTCATTTTACAATAGTCGTAAAGTTTTTGATAGTCCCTCAAAGCTATCTACACACTCTCTTAGTCTTTTACGAACATCTACACTTCCCCATACTAGCTTAGATCAACAACAAAATTGTTCACAGCCAAATGCAATCGAATGCGATGCGTTGAACTTGCATTTTATTTCGCCCCGCAAGGCAAATAATAAAACAATTTAATTGTTTTGACGTGGTTTGTGGAACATGTCGGAAAGACATGCCATCGGTATACCGGCTAATTAAAGCCCACGTTGTGTGTAATGTATACATATTTACGAGTAATTAATTATCCGCCGCGATGTGCAATGCTTTATCTTGATTTTGTTGTGTCATAAAATGCGTGGAAAAAGATTCACACATTTTCTTCGCCATGTCTTTTGGGCGTTGGGTTATTTCAGCATTTATTTTGTATTCCAAGCGGGTTAAACAAAATGTTTAACCCGCTTGCTTGTTTGTTTATTTACTTTTTTATTTATTGATAATTTCGATTTGAAAAGGAAATGAAGAGCGGAGGAAGGCGATGATAATTTACGGTCGTCTATTGAATCTGAATAATTATGGCGCTTGCGAAGATGTGCGATGTCAAGTGTAAACTTTGACTGTTATTAATGACATCGATTTACTATCAAATTATTTTATTTATCGCCAATGGATTGCAGTTATTAATTGTTGTAATTTGAATTGGAGATTTCTCACAGCGGCGCGCATCGGTGCGTGTTCTCGATTGCGTCGGCTGAAAGTGGATAATTAAATATTCAAATGAATCCCATGGCAGGACTCATTGACGCTGACAGCGCCTATTCAAAATATTTTTGCTTTTGGATATAGATTGAGCCTTATAATTAATTCATTGCATATAAAATTTGGAGATAATTGTGGTTTTATATTACTAGCTTTTTGGATTTAGTTATTTTATATGTCAATTATGTAATGTGTGTTGTCTATGGTGCGTAATTCTATATTTTTGTTGTGGACAACACGTATCTAGAAGATTTTGATATTTACAATTTAAATTTCCCGCTAGGTGGCGTCCCATTTAGCGTCGAAAATGTAAATATACCGTAGTTTTGTTAATTATAAACGGTGAGGGCACAGAATTATGGTCTTGGATTCAGTTATTTGATTGAAGCAATTTAATTGTTTATGGCTGGCACTGGTCGTCAGGGCAGGATGACGTCACAGCGGAACATGTGCGTCGCGATCTTGCTGCGCCGTGTCGATTTTGACGTGTCAGCATTCCCGATGTTTAGTCTCGAACATCGGCGGATGCCGATTAAGGTTTGTTGATGCGGATGGTGATTGAGGTTTGTTGATGTTTATTCTTTTTTTTGCGGCAATGGATTAACCGCCACACGTGTTTTGCCACTACTGATGGCCAAGAGGGCAAGTCCGGAGCTCTAATACATATTGATGTACAGGTATCACATATTATATATTATATACTATCGGTCAGGATGATGCCAAAGAGCAATGGATGAAAAGAGAGGAGGAACGTGCGACTGAATGAATAAGGGGGGAAGAACCGTAATAACTAAAACAATATTTCGTCATGAATATATTTGCATTATATCTACATAACCATAATACATATTAAAAAATGATTTATCATAGTAGTTATTACTACTCTAGGCAGGCTTGCAACTCACATTAATTTAGCTCTGCGCAAGACAAGAAGACGCGAAGAGGTGTGATTTTGTTTATTGTATCCTACTGGCATGGGCATATACGGAATAATATTATTGTTATGTTTATTACTTCATTAAGCATTCGGTGTGCGGCGGCGGCAGCGAATTGCGTTGGCTGAGACGCACACCAGTGGTTGGCAAAGAAGATAAATTGCTGTGTAAATCGGTTACGAAGCGTTGCTTAGTGCGTGCAGTGATGCGCGCCATCCCAACGAACTGCACACCAAATCCAATAACAATAAATATGAATTATGATTGACAACGAATTGTGTGACGCGCGCGCACGGAGTTGTTCTAAAACGTGTTACTTTAACTGTCGATGGACAACATTTGCCAATTTTGTTTGAATTGGCGAAGGGGGGCTTTGGCGTGGATGAGGCAGAAATTATTCAAATTATTAGCGCCGATTGTTGGGAATCTGTCAACGTCATTTTGTACAATGTAATTTTCAACAAACATGTTTGTTACATCTCATACATTTGTTATAACTAATAATTTGTTTTTGTGTGATTTTGCATAGTATTTTCGAGAGGCTTGGAGAGGTGAATGATGTGAAGAAGTGTTTATTTTGCACAATGACAGTTTCGCACACCTACGTGGTGTTTAGTAAATTAACATTTTTATGAAGTTTACTTGTGCTTATTGTTCGGTAATAATAATGTATGTAACATGTGCAAATTTTGAGTATGTTCGAGTAGATGTGAAAGATTTCCAAGTAAGTGTGAGTTATGGTCGTTCTTTTGTTGCTCAAGGGGGCTAGATGAATAAATAATCGCAGGCAATGGTTGTTAATTAATCGAACACACGTTCAATTTATGGCGGCTCTAACGCGACTAAACACACGTTCGGCGGGCACGATTCGCAGACAAACGACATGTGAAATTTGCGTTTTCTTGGGGTTTCTAAATATAAAATTGCACGAAACATTTCTTGAATAAAAGGCAAGGTGTGGTAGAAATTTGAAACGTACAAGGTATGTTTATATGCAACGAATATTTAAAAATTTGAGCGAAACAAATGTTTCACAAAATATAAATACGGTGAAATTTGATGACACATTGGTATTAAGGACATAACCTCATTTACTGGTAAAAAACATTAATTGTACGATTTTTTTTCTGATATTATAACTCAAAACGCTTTGCGTTTGGGATGACAATTTAATGTATAATTGATTACACCACTGAATATATCGTCTCGTTTTCTGATTTACTCAGAACGAACTAGAAGTTGATACATATGTGATGAATTAATTCTAAAATTCAAATGAATAAAATACAAGAATTAGAAGAAAAATGAGAATAATTTCAAGTATTTTAGAAAAAGAATTCTTCATTCGGTATGTCGTTTTTTATTATAAATATGTAATAGAAGTTGGCAAAATTAGCAACGCGCCATTCCTCACCACATTAAATCCCTCTAATTATTAACACCAGGTCATAGTAATCCCACAAGGTCCCGTAAAAATACTTAATTAGTCTAGCCATAAACAATGCACGAGCAATAACGTATTATCACGGTAAAAAGCATGAAAATGCCACTATGGGCGAAGAGAAACGCGCAGGCCTGCATCGGCCGCGCGACGTACACACGAAAGAAAATGATCGCCGGGAAGGACGTAAATACATCCACGATAGCCAACTAACGAGGCGCGTTCTTTTCGCCAAAGAATTTTCGCAAGCTAGAGAGCTAGGCGCTAGTTGCTAGCAGCTCTCCGTCTCGCTTGCGACGTATAGTCGGCAAAAGAAGTCGGCGCAATTTACAACATTTAGTAACTTAACTAACTATGAGTAAGTACGCACGCGTAAAATACGACATTACCATCGATGGCGGTTGGTTGTTGGGCTGTGTGGCGTTGTGGCTGTGGCTCGATGCCAGCCGAAGAGAGTTATAAAATCCGGCGAGGCTCGATGTGTGGAGAGGATATTCATTCTGCACGTGTGGGGACCACGAGCGCAAAATTTACAATCGCCGCCGATGAAATATATAACGCTCGTCGGTGTATATCATCTTTTATTGGTGCAAATCAAATGCGCGAATCAAAACGAAATGCAAACGCCGGATTGGCGGGGATTTTATTGGGCTCACAATAATGTTGGATTTATTGCTTGTTCATTTTCCTTTGTATATTTCTTATCAATCATTATAAATCTGCATAAAATGAAAATTTGCACCGGTTGGTGTAAAGAGTAAATGTGAAACTGAGTCTTCGAAATACGAAGATAAGTCATTCAATGTCTAGAGCAGGAAACCAGGCAACACCTGAAACACGTGTTGCCTGGTTGCCTGGAATCAGAATTTCAAAGGCACGTTTGAAAAATGAAAACGGTTTTGGGTTTGGATTTTGGTAAACATGCAGCAGCCGTGAAGTATAAAAAGAAAATGTATAACTTTTGGCAGATAGATAACTGTGAAATTGTGTCTTCAAAAAAAGACGAGCAGGAAAAACGGAAACACGTACTTCTGAGGAATCAGAATCCTG
>WSZQ02109841.1:32063-43101 GCA_019419845.2 Weissflogia rhopalogaster
AAAAAAAACGTACAACTAGAAGAAAGCTATTAATCAATGGCATACATTATGAGAATGATAAATTAATAACTGATAAATTTATTATTAGCCCCACGCAATTCGTCAGGTCTTCTAGTATAAATATTCGAAAAGAATAAACTGCAAATCAATTACTCTTACATGCAACAGTAACTGGCAAGTAATTCACTTGGAAGGAATACAAAAAAAAACCGGTACACTTCGAAGACATTTCAAGACTATCTCCAGCTTTCCCATAATGTTAAAACCGCAAACACAAAAAAGCGAAGAGCTAGGTGAAATGTGGAGTAGCAGTCAGGAGGAATAAGATCTCACTCACGACGCCACGAGTCTCGTGGTGCTGCTCTTCCCTGCTGCTTGCTGGCAGCGCAGCGTCGTGATTTTTTCCAGCGTGATTGGTTTCGCGACGCCAATGCTCGCGCATAAGAATTGCATTTCCAAAGCGCACTAGCATAGACCCTAACATCGACGTTCGTAAGGTAAGCTAAAGTTGCTTTTCGGTGGCCGTACGAATGCGTCGTGCATAACTGTAACTCCCAGTTGGTCCAAGTTGGCCGAGGCGGACATCATCAAGATTGCACGTACTATAATTAGCGGCAGTCGCAGAATGATACTCACAAAGCACCTGTGTGACAGCCATGCGCAACAAAAACCACCTAGCGCCTGCCCGCCCGCCCGATGCCGACGACGACGCAACGAGCACTTCATTGACTGTATTATAATAATAATCATCGGACGAGAGCAATATAATGGAGCTATTATGGATCTCCAAATAGGCAGCGAAACAAGCAAGCGCTGAGTGAACGCAAAGCGCAGGCAGGTTGGTTGTGATCTTCTCATATTCGTGAGCGAAAACTATAATAATTTGGTGGAGAAGCGGTAATTATAATTATCCGCGTCAGAAGAGAGTAGCACGAAATCTGCGACCGATGAACGAAACGCAGAAATGTGGAGATTGAAGGTGGAGTAGGCGCACTTGCGCCAAGTGAGTCTAGGAGAGAGCTCTAAAGGCCATGGGAAGACGTAATTGTCGATTGTTCCCGATTGATAACATCTAATTACGGTTAAACGATCCGTAATTCTATGGTTAATTTTCAATCAAATCGATTTTGTACACTATTGCGTTCGTTCGAAGGGGTACTGTTTTTGTTCAATTACATTACAGAAAGCAATTATATTGAGGTTTTGAAGCGATACTTTACTAAAGGATATATATTTTTTTAATTAAGAAACATAGCTTATAATGAGCAGGATAGTTGAATTTGTATTTTTAAGTTTGACTTAGTTTCAACCCATATATCTTTAAATTGTTTTTATTTTTCTACTGGTGTTGTATAATGTACACATTTCGACGTCGATTTTGATTAAGAAATTTTCCTCACTCGTATGAATTATAACAATCGCCTTTGGCTCGTGCTGAAATTTCTCATACTTTTGAGGAAACGAGTACCATCCCATGGTCGTTGTGCAATATACTCTTTCGAGATTTTCAAGTTTTCCATTGTTTTTTTTTCTAGTTTTCTATAAAGTGTATATCAAGATTTTGATATTAAATATAGCTATTTACAAGTTTTGATATTACTAATGTCATATTTGTGAATGTAAAGAGTAAAGACTTATTCATATGCTTTCTAGTTTTCGATAAGTAACATTTAAAATTGTGTGTGTAGAGTAAGTGTGTGGGTAAATGTAGTTTTTTTGTCTGAATTATAATTCACACAAGAGGATACTCGCCTTCGGGTTGCGAACATGATTTACCGGCGTAACACGCCGCATTTTTTGATATATTGATTTTTTTAAATCACTATATTTTCAAGTTTTCGAAACATCGTTTTCAGATGGTAATGGTACCTTTGCATTGTTATGAAGTTTTAGTAGACGTTTTGTCTGCAGCATATCGAATGTATTTTCTGGATGTTTTTGTCTTGCCTCATCTTCCCATAGATGAATCTCTCTTCCACCCGACAATGGTAAGTCCACAAACGGGTTCTGGGCAAATGAACATGGTTCGTGCTCCTGTCTTGGCTAGTTTATCAGCCATGACATTGCCCGGTATACCTTTGATGCCTGGAACCCACATAAGAGTAACGCGATTGTTCTTAGCCAGTTGTCTCTGACTGTTCTGGCATTCCCAGATCGACATATTTTGGGGTGCAAAAATCCCTAACAGCGTCGCCCAGTGTCCAATTTCGCTGTTTTTGCGCGTCAAAAGTCCATATCTCTGTTTTAATGCAATATTTTTCGCTTCTTAAGCAATCTAGATACGCCGTTGTTATATTTTGGGTCAGAAATTGAATCACTACCACGCGGAATGAGAGAGTAGGTCATTCTTCCGAAAGAATATAAGGATTGTAACAGGCAAGTGATACAGGCAGTGTTAGTGATTGGTGCTGTTTTATGTAGGAATTTAGTTTTATGGTATAGGAATTAGGGATGTATAGTTTAGATAGGTGTCGAACAACTGCTCGAACCTCCTCGTGGTGATCCAAGGGCAACATATGATTCCACAAGATTAATTTATCTTCTGGAATATATGGCTAATTGAGCATAAATAACTTTTGATGACTCAAAAAGAGTATAAGAACAAATACCAGTCTTTAGCAAACAATCTAAGCACACATAATGCAATGATAATGAAATACAATCAAAGTTTTTATGTAGTGAGGGTGTCTCCTCAAAACAACCATATTGTGTTTGGTATCAAACATATTGTGAATAACATCATCAGAAAGATGGTGATGTTGGGCACATTGGACACTAAAACTGTTTTGGTACTAACGAAGAAAGGCAATTTCTGACCCAAAATATAAAAATGGCGTAACTAGACTGCTTATGTTGTTCAAAAAACCATGAAATTCCAAACCGAATTCCCCAAAATTCTTAATAACAAAAATAGATTAAAAATGATTAATTTATCAAATAGAATCAGTTTGGACGAAAAAAAACGTCTTAAAATTGGACACTGTGCGCCAGTGGCGCGACTACCTAACATTTCGATAATTTTGCAAACTATCGATTTCTGCGTACATAGCATACTTTAGTACCGATACGTCCAATTTTTGATATTTCCCAGACGCGATAAAGCACCAATTTTAAATTATTACAATTAAAAACACACTGCTATTAATAAAAATATTAAAGTGACTTACATGCTGGGATAAAGGTAAATATCCCCTTGATAATAGTCAAACAAACATCTAAAATCGATATAAAATTAATTATTGAAAACATATTTAATAGTCAATATATTTAAATGTTTATGGTATAGCAAAAGTATGTAAATAAGCTTGAAGCGTTTCGATTCGAAACGAATTGATTGTCCCCCATGTCGTCACGATTTGCACATTTCACACAGCGACTTCCTCCGGCCGCGACCGCTTCTCGATAAATCTATATGTAATATCGACACTCGATGGCGTATTATTAAATTTTCGCACATAATCGTGTCGGCTGTGATTTTATATGCTCGTGCGACGCTCGTAAAGTGTAACTGATCAACACCCACGGATACTGCACGCACGTACGTATTGCGGATCTATGCCAACACAAACCGACATTTAGCGAACTATTAATGTATGGTCATCGAGAAATATGGCCTGCGTAGATGGCTTCAATTTAGCCGGAAGGTTTACTATGCTTAGATTTGAAATTGAAATACCTCGACATCTTCTTCTTCTCCTCTTTGAAAGAAGATTATTACACTGTTTGGAGATTGGTTAAACAATTTACTTTTCTATTTGATATTTTGTGAGTTTGTTTATTTAAATCGGCGAAGTGAATACATCAAACCCGATATGTGGGCGGGTTTGATTTGAATATTTCATTGATTTTTCCACATATTTTACTGTCGCTGGGGATTTTATTGAACGGATTGGTTTACGACGTAAACGGACGTGGTCGGCGTGATGGGCGCATGATTGGAGGCGCTGCCCGAACGACCGACGGTATAGATTGAGGTATTAATCATGATTCATGCTGACCCACGCGGCCACGTCGAGGGCTAGTGCTGTTTTGCTGGTGGCGTCGTCGAAGTTTGGTGGTAATCTCCGGGTAGATACCCGGGGATAAGATTGTGCAAAGACTGTGATTCATTACGGTCTTTCGTCGTGTGCTGGAACGGCTGATACTTGGTTACTCCCTTTCGGTGAATAGCAGAATGGGATACAAATGGGGATGAAATACTTTAGGGATTAGATAGCTGTCTTTAACAATCGTGATCCAAAATAGTTGTTAATCATTTTATGTCATAACTAGTAAATTTAGAGAATGCAGAAGGTAAAAACAGAAAAAAGGTATTCTTTGTCTATATTGCTAATTGTTTAATTTACTCTTCAATGCGTGGGCGAATATCGCAGTGACGGCGCAATTAAAATCGAGTAACGAATTAATCCGTGCATCACACGTGTTGCACGCACGCATGACAAGACTGCATAAAACGTCATAAAATCAGGCGTAAAAATTCAAACGCCTTCAAAGAAAAACAATCGCCGGCAAATCTGCACAGAAACAATATGCCAGCAATACTTCAGCACGTAGCTCGCGGAAGTTTCTTTTAATTTGCCAATAATCTTTCCTCTTTCTCTCGGTGTTATTGGCGGAAACTCGCGCTTGCTTTGTGATGGACAGGTTGTTGTGGTGTCGGAAGCGTTTTCATTTTCCATCGCGTTTCTGCGAGACTGCTCAATCAAACGGTGTTGGTTGGCTGGTGGAGCGCTTTTCCCGAGCGCATTAATTTTTCGCGAGAGCGCGAGAGATTGGCATTGGCAAGCCGAAGTTTACTGCGCATGCCATGCAGGTTGCGAATTACAGGCAATTAAAATGCTGCCGCCGATGTGTGAAGATGCGCGCGCACACACCGTCGAAATAATGAAGCTATCCGAAATTGGACACCTTTCAACTTGTTACCTATACCTTATACACATGCGTCGCAGTATATAGATGCATATGGCGGCGTTTTTTCGGCGTGTCTAGGTGCATCATCATCATCATCATCATCGGGAAGCTGGACGCGCTTCAGCGTAATGATGATCATCCGTGGATTGTGGTGAGGTAAAGTGGTGCCATTGGTGAATCACAATTTTAGTTTGGGTCTTTTTATATATAAAGCGATGCGAATCGCTTTTAAACTGATGTACTATTTTTATCTTTTATTTGTTGGAATTATTTATATTGATTCTTTCTACATTATCGTAAAGATTCTGAAGGGTTTCTGCCCTTTGAAAATTTTATAACCTCTTAAGATGGGCAACTTATTTTGATTACGTGCATTCTGGGTTGCCTAATTCTTAAATGACAAGAAAAAAAAACTGAAAAAAGAACATTCTTCCAATTTACAAATCTGAGTTGTGTGCGCATTATCTCTGCTTCTTCCTCCATTTTCTCCATACTCCTTCAGTTTCTTTCCTTCAGTTGGTCACCTGTAGGAGTCGCCTTTCATCCTAAGGCACCTCCCATCTTTTTCCTGGACATCCTCTTCTATTGCAGCCCAATATGTCGGGCATTAGCATTCTATGGGCTGTTCTGCTGTCTTCCATCCTGCTTACGAGCTCTGCCCATCTTAGTCTTTGTAGGCGCATGTATCTCGAGATGCGCGCCTCTTCTGCTAGCATGTTATAGCGCATTAGCTCAGATTTGTGAATTCGATCTTTAATTGGCGATTGCTGACGCTCATTTTTGACATTGTTAGGGGCGTCTAACAACGTTACATAATTTCGAACGATACATGTAAAAGTGGCTTTAGAATCAGGATGGGATAAGATGAGTAAAGCGTGCGCCGTCCATCAGTTTAGATTTTCGCGCATAGCCCCGGTTTCGCTGGAAAAGCGCAGACTGCGAATTAAAACATAGTTACTTCATTTATTTATGCATCCTCGGCGGGCGCAGGATGTGCATGCGTTATTATCATGTGAGTCATAAAATTTTATACGGCGGCGGCGACGGTGGGCCATCGACCATGCCGCGGCTCGCGCTCGCGACTCGCGGCCGCTTTTAATCAAACGTTGCGATCTTGTGTGCCGCATGATGCACTTGTGCACCACAAGTGCCGTCTCTCGCCGTCCGTCGTCTCGCTGCGAGATGCTTGCGGATGGTTCTGGTTTTTCTTTGCACGTTGACAGCGAGATGGCAGACATGCGGTGCGCAATGAGGACAAGTTTAGCACATGCGGCTCGTATTAATTGGATGACGTCATCGGTTTAGATTTTTCAGGTCTTTACTTGGGTGAGATTTACAACTTGATTGGAGTCGATTCTTTGTCCAGAACAATCTCTAAGCTTTAGCTTAAGACTTATTAAGATGTTACTTATTAAGTTGTAATATGTCAAGTGTTTATTGAAAGCTGTTAGGGGTGGATGCGACTTGTAGCGTTCTCTGGTGTCAAGAAACAAAATTATTTTCAGATTAACTTGAAAATAAGTACCATTTTCATATTTGTATGGGTATATAATCAGATCATATATACCTAAATGGATATTTTCATTTGATTTTTAGGTAATTTGACTACTTAACTGATAATTTTCGAAATTTTCTTTGAATTTTCAGTTGTTTCTTGATTGCGAAGAAAATTTTATTTGTCTTAAGAGGTACTTGCATTATGAAGCACCACCTAGTATTGAAAAAATGACTAAGGTGTGCTGGGAACTGATATTGTTCTTTTATGTTCATCTTTTATGTTTATGTTTTTATGTATGCAGCAAAGAAACGACTTAAATTATCAATAACTCTTTAATACGAACATACAGTCAGTGTCGCCGTCTAGCGCCAAAGAAACCATCAAAAGTCGTGCTTAAAGTAAAAGTGTTTGGTGTCTTAGCATTACCGATTTTTCTTTCCACATAAATAAAACAAATTTTGGCAATGTTGGTTCTTTTTTCCAAAGCAGTAAACTATATACTGCTTCAATATACTTTCGGCGAATGCAATGTATTATCAGTAATATCAAAGTGTCGAAACATAAAACATACGAAAATGGAAATGTGCTGCCTCCACAAAGACAACGGCTTCGCTCTAGCTACCGGCCGTTTTAGTTTGTCGCCACGTGCGATTGTGATAATTCCTAAAACCACTAAATCACCAACCGCGCATCCGTACGCCGGATGTCTTGAAAAAGCACCCAGCGAACAAACCGCTGGCCGGTGCGGCGTTCGAACTATAATCGATAGGTGTTGTGTACTTTGGACGCTTCATTGCCCATCGCTGGCGACTTGCAGGGTGCGAACAAATCGAAGCGTTTTCGAATGCAATAAGCAATAAATCACGGCTCGTAGGCCCTAGTTATGCTCACTGCAACTATCGAAAACTACGTGCGGTTGTTGTGTTATTTGCGAATCGCATATCGTGCTGGTTAACCGCAGCCGATTACACGTTGGCGCAGTGAGAGAGGTGCAAACAAAAACATGTTATGTGTACCCGTGTGGCACACCTCTTAAACCTTGAGGTGTGAATTTGCTTAACCACAAGATTATAAACGAAAAAAATATTAATGTGGAAGTTATTCAGGGGGATTACTGGGTGATTCTTTGATTTCTCATATTTTAAGTATTTACCTGGGAATATTTCTAAAATTTTGTAGTAAATTTTGATCTTCTCTCACAGTTGCTGTAGATTGACACTGTATAGAGTTATTAATGACTTTTGGCGCCTCCTCGAATCAACATTTCAAACCACTTATAGGCAACCAAAGTAGCATATCTCCTAATTTTTCAGTAAGTATAAATAGCATTTTCTAAACACATTCAAAAGCTGTCACACGTGATTTTTACTATGCCTAACAAGCTTAAAAAGGTGTGAATATCCTCACTATACAGCTAAAACGAAAAATAACATAAAAACAACAACGAGGAAGATATGCCGTAAAACCACCGAGCACAATTTCGATTTGCCAAGAAGGCATGCATAGCTTTGCCAATTGGATGAGCACGATCAAGACATTAATATTTCATATTGTTGTTTGGCCACAAGAGCAACGAGCGCACCGCGCCACCAATCGCGCTGGCGAATATATGATGTGAGAATTGAATCCTCGTGTGCATGCGCCATGCGGAAATGTTGAAAGTGCCGGTAAGAAAGGAAGAGAGAAAAAAAATTATAAAGAACTGTGCGCTTCGGCGCTGGAATAAATCACAATCAGTAATTTCGAGTCGCGTAATAAATCTGAGCTGTGCGCGCGCACAGATAACGCCATGGTGTGGCCGTTTTCGTTGATTTTGTAACGAATTTATATAAGCGGAAAAGTTTGCTGAGCGTGTGTGCGTTAGCCCTATACACGCAAGGAATGATGCAGGATGTGTGGCAGGATTCGAAAATGCAACCGGTGGGTTTCCGTTTCGCTGCGCTTTCAACGCTTGTAAGATGGCAATCAACTTACATGTGATACTACGTTTTTGTGGTATTTCGGGGAAATATATCTGTTGTTGGTAATACTTAAACACCTACGTATAAATATGTTGACAGTCCTATAAAAATGCCATTGATTAAGTTGGTGACATTGTGGTAAATTATCTACGGTATTTTTTTTTTCGATTTTATTGTGGTTGAAAAGTAGTTTTAGAAAACGAAGTACGGTTGTACTAAATGATAAATAATGCTGTCATATTGAGTTGCTTGAGTTGGCGCGCGCGTCAGCTTTGTAATACAAGGAGTTGAATGTAGATCGGCACATCTAAGGCGTCCGTCAGACAGCCGGCGTCGAGTCACTTCGCTTCATGGTTTCTTTTGTTGGGATTCATGTATTAAATGGAGATAGGTCGTTTCTGCGATTTGCTTCATCTCCTTTTAAAAATATTCGGCATTCGATTGTACAAATTACAAAAGTCGGGCAATTTTGTCTTGATGTAACCTTTGAATGGTTCAACATTCTTGTTTCGTTCCTTTTCATATCATAAAGTTACACTCTTTGTCGTCCCCCATGAGTAGAAACGACCTAATTATCATTAGGGGGAAGTTGCCAATTCATCTTTTATCATGCCATATTTTGCCGAAACTTTCGTTTCGTTTCGTAGACAAATCTAAGCGCCTTTTCATACGCAGTGCAGGGTGAATCTCGTCCTATGCGGAATTTCGTCATAAAAACCATTGTGAACAGCTAAAAACAGTTCTGCCCATTTGGCATTAAATCAAATAGTTCTTTTCTGTATCAATTTCGCGTCACATACGTACGGTCGAGTGTTTCGCTATTTATTTCAGCGCCGCTCTATGGGGACCATGGGCTGGCTGGATGGCGAGATGACTGCTTACGTATTTATGTATTCATTCCCATATTTGTGATATATGGATATGGAAGAGTGTATAACTTATAACCTGGCCGAAGGAACGAATTTATTTGTTAGTAAAACGCCGACGACACATCATAAATCTTGTGCGCGTATGTCATTCGTTATTTGCTCGCGGTTGGCGCGCTCGCGCTCTCCCGCAATCGCATCGATTTCGGAATAGGAAATAATCAGTTTTTAAATTAGACATCTGCAAAAATAGCGATTCAAACGGTTCATTACAGGCAATTTTAAATTACCTTTTATTCGTTTAAGATGGAGATGAGGGATAACAAATGAGAAATTCTTCTATTTTGGTTGCCTATAATTAGATAATACTAAAATAGATGGCTAATTAAACAAAAAAAAATAAATAACATCGTTGTACTAAATAAAAAAAGTGTATTCGTTTACTGCCAAAAAAGGTCTTGAAAACAATACTATCTGTCGGAGCAGACAGGATGGGCAACACATGCTTCAGAGGAATCTGAATCAACAAGAATTGAAGTAGCACGTTTCGGAAACAATAGAGTGTATGTGTCGTCTTCGCTCTGATCCATTCCAAATTACAAACAGACTCAAAATGACCCATATTAAAAAAAAATTGCGAGCATCTATTTATGGACTCGATGCAAGTGTCCGAAAATGACTAAAGTTGAAAATTTTCATTGCGTCAGTGCATAAGAAGACATATACACTCCATTTTCTCCGAAATTATAAAAGATATTTTTACATAAAAATATTTCATATTCCGAGAGGAATATACTGATGAAGAAAATGAATTAATCAATTAATTTAAATATTTCTGTAATTGCAGTTTATTGCAGAATTTAGTTTTTTTTTTCAAGTAATTTCTAGCAGAAAACATTCAGCAAACTGCCTCCTATGGTATCATGGCATCGTTAATCTATACGTCTCGCGCTCAATATAATTAATTTCGAACAGTAAATCTAGTTGCTGGGGAAATTGTTGGCGCGCCCCTCGAAGTTTATGCGCCGTTTTGCGAAGTTTTTCTTTCGCGCGTGAACAACTCGCCAGGCAGGCCGCCCGAAAACCACTAGTTTGCCAATCCCGGGAAAATCACGACTCAAATTTAAGACGCGTCGTTCGGCGACTTTCTGCCTCGTTTTCGCAGCGCACTTTGCCAATTTGGCAAAGCGTTTGAGTTTGCGCACGCCAGCTCTTGTTTCGTTTTTTTTTTGCGAGCAACCGCTCTTCGACGACTTGTTGCTGTGCCAAGCAAAGGTAGACAATGTTCGCGGTCATGCCGCGTCTAATTAAAATAATAACTTTCATTATGCGCGAAGAGGTCCGAAATAAATATTTGTTTATGCTCGCTTGTGCCAGCCCGTTGTCGATTGCCTATTTTATTACGGTCACGACGTTCGTTACTCACTTGTAGGTTGCCGTTGGTTTTGTGTTTTGTTGGGCTCGGTTTTTTTTTGGAGGGGGGGGGGGTAGGGAGCACATATTTATAGTTTTGGCCGAAGGAGGAAATTGCTTAGGATCATAACTAACGCGCATCGCCGCTTGTGCATTGTGTGTGTGTACGCCGTCCGTAATTGAGTGCTTAGGATGGACACTTATGTAATTAAAGTCGTATTTTGCTTCGATTTATACGTGCACAACGCACGGCCGTGTTTTACTATCGCAAATAATGGTGAATGCGCCCGTTTTGCTGCGGGCGTTTCTGCAGCTATAAAATCACAGGATTAGACTGAGTGTTTTTCCCTTTGGGAACGTTTGTGTGCTTTGGAAAATGTATTTCTAAT
>WSZQ02109952.1:5565-17105 GCA_019419845.2 Weissflogia rhopalogaster
TTTGTATGAATGTATTAAAGTACAAAGTGCTGTTTGGTTTAAAGCTTGTCTGATAATTGATGGGATTCTCGGGTGAGAACTTGGTAATATACCATTTATGGTATATTTAGAATTAATGATGAAGGACATCATATATCTGCAATGTATATAGCTAATTTGTTAAATTGCGATTTTTTCCAAATGCGACAAATATATGATTCAGTTTTGCTCTGACTATTTCGGATTTTCCAATATGATATAATTGGAAATATGAGAATGTGAATTATTTCATCGTTATCAGTGGATATCAACGATTAAAAAACCTCAATCGGAGGTTTCATCATTCAATAAATATTTCTGTATATGATTCTTCAGCTTCCAATTTATGTAATTTTTAATGTCATTAATTGTGTTTGTTCTCTATTCAATTCTTTTAAATGTAATTAGTCATAGTAGAGGCTAATACTATTGATATGAATAAGATTTCATTTTACTATGCAGCTGTAACGAGAATCGAACTTGGGACCTTGCGAATCGCATTAATTATTAATCGTAATGTTAAATTAAACAAGTTTCACACGATGTGTTATTACGTCAATAATACATCATTACGTTAATAATACATCTCGTGAGTGTGATAATTCCTTTCATATGTTTGATCCACATTATTAACATTTCAGTTAACAAGCATAATATTAGTACATTACGAATATTTTTAGCTGGCTGAAATATCGGTTGATGTAACAATATTGTCATTGCTTTAACGAAATATGTATTATCAGTTTTGTTTTTATCAGTAAACATTTTTTTTATTTTAGTTTTTTTTTTCAATTTCACGTTTGTGTGATAAGTAAAAAGCATGAAATTGAAATATTTATTGCTTGCGCTCAATTCCGAACAACCCACGTGTTTCTTCTTCTTTCCAATCTCACAAGGAGAGTGTCTCAATTGTCCAACACGGATTTGAATGAAATTTTTTCTACATGTAGTACATATATAGAAATAAATTGTGTTAACGGGATTTTACGCCGTTTTGAGTCGTTTGCAAAAAAGATTCAAAGTTTGGTATATATCGCTTCATCAGCAGCATTAGGTCGGTCTACATGCTGGCGTGTTGATGGTATGTCACGTTATTCTTACGATGTTTTCATTCAAATCCGTGTTGGACAATCGAAACACTCTCCTGGTGAGTAAAAAATAATCGGAGACCTTACAACTTGAATTCATCAAGTATAAACCGTTATGGTTGATGAAGTAATAACAAAGGCCATTGTTGCCATTATTGTAAAAGTCAAGTGTTTATTTTTTCTCGGCAAAACGTATACCACCGACGTTTGGTCAGTGAGTCAAGAGCAATGCCATTTTCGTATGCATGTCATAAACCAAGGCGTGGGAGTTTCATCCTACAATCCTACAGAATAACTATAGTCTTTGCAACATATAATATGAACGGCCTTGTGTGTACGGTACGATTTCACAAACTAATTTCGTACTCAAATAATGTAATTGTAGCAAAACCACTAAATACACGTGCATGTATTGCACGCCTGAGAATTCGTTATTATTGACTAGACAATTTGATAGTCTCCTTAGTTTGTTTTTCTTTTTTACATTTACGCGTAACTGAAAAACCCTCGTAAATGTTTTTTATGCGTGCGCTACTTTTTCCTGACGACGGCGTGTGCACACAGACGTTATCACACATTGCTCTGTTCACAACAAACATGACACCTTTTCCCGAACGGTTTGGGTTTGTTTCGCTTGCAATCAATATTTTATGTGAGTAACCTAGCTGTAGCTCTCACCCATCTAGGGTGAGTACCGATAAGAAGTTAGCAGCGAGCCTTCCAGCGGCGAGATCAAATTGCCCCATTTAAAATGACTCGTAAAATAAATTTTTGCCATTAGCACTGGAGCTTCTAATATATTATAGATTGTATTATTTCAATCAGATCAGATAAATTTGATATCTCTTATGGAAATTAACACGCAGGACTATAAAAATCCTCACACCTTTTGATCTATCAACCGTATCCAAAAAGTATTTAACCAAAAAAAAATCACAAAAAATTCAACAAATACAATGTAAATATCATTCAGATTGATCGTACTGGACGCAAGTTATTGGCAATTTACAACAAAAGGGTTAGAGCTTATACGGCGCTCCATCAAATTATATTGTGTTTGACCTCTATCGATAGATAATAAAATGACTCATTCAAATTTGTTAAAATTAAATTCATTAAAGTGCGACGTTAGCAGCGAGTATTCTAATTTTATGATTGATATCTCCATATCTTTATCATAAATAGAATAGGAGATTTAATTCTTCAGGGGCTCTAGATTATTCAAAGGCCTATGTATTTTTCGAAATTCATAAATTCATGACACTTTAATAGCTTCATGTTGGGTACCAATAATTTTTCAAAATTGAATTTGAAATTTCAATGCTAGTCGTTATTTTATAACTGGATACATTAATTGACATTCACACGACAAAGATGTGATTGCTGTATAATAAAAATAAATAAAAAATCAATAAAACTACGGATCTGACTGAAATAATACAATCTATAATATATTAGAAGCTCCAGTGCTAATGGCAAAATTTTATTTTACGTGTTATTTTAAATGGGGCAATGTGATCTCGCTGCTGGAAGGCTCGCTGCTAACTTCTTATCGGTTAGGTGGGTTTTATGGTGAAGCTGTAAATGTTATTTACACAATTTACAAAATTGTTGAATAGCAAACTGAGATTTCTTGGAGTTTAACTGTCCAAGTGCACAAATGTGGAAAGGTGAAGGTTTGCAACCTTGAATTCGGATGTTTTTTATGTACATTAAGTCAATATGAAAATAATATATTCACGGTGATTACGGTTATGTAAGGTAAATTTGAATAAGATGTTCTTGATTATATCGTGTCTGGACGGTTTCTACCTTCAACCTCAACTGATTTTATTAGCTCTAACTATAGTTAGTATAGGGGAGTTTCTCAATTGTCCCTCTAAGAAGAAAATTTTGGACTGTAAATGTAAGTAAAGTAAGCATCCAAAGCCATTGAACTCAAACTTTTCCATGCTCAAAGCACTTTCACCGTACCCCAGACACGATTGTGTACTCTTTCTGCCTTTCTCACGCGCAATCTATATCGCATTTCTCACATATCACCTGTGTATAGCCGGCTGGCATTGTTTTCTATCACACTTCTGATGGCGAATGAGTTGTAATTAGAAATCACTTCGTTGGCTGGCACAAATCACGCGTTCGATTTCGATTACATAAAAGCGTATCGCTGTTGTTGGAATGCATGACTAAAAGACGTGCGCTTCCCGCTTACAATTAATGTAATCAACATCAATTGTTTTCGCTGTTAACGGTTGTGATTTCGCAATTATCACTTGTAATCGAAACAAAATATTCTTTAGAGAAGGGATAATGCCATTATTTTTAATATAAATACATCGTTGAACACTTTTTGGAATAAAACTTGTATACATTTAATTGACTTGAAGACTATACTGGTGAATATGAGCTTTGTACGAGCAAAAATTGGCAAATACTACTAGTTTTCATTTAACTGTAAATGGGCGGTAATCTATTTTACGATCGTTGCTTGCGTTGTTACTTTAGTAATAAGTATGCTTAAGTGCATCAATTTCTGGTTATTTTTTACAGTGTTTAAAGGTTGTTAATGCCAGACAAATTAAATGCAACTTTTTTGCTTGGATAATAAAATGAACAACTATTGAGAAATGTAGGTAAAAACGTTAAAAAATGAACATTTTTAAAGAGAACTGAAGCATTTAATCAAAGCAAGAAAAATTGCATTTCGCGGAAGTGGTATGACGTTCGTCAACTATTTTTAGCCAGTGAAATATTTCGACGCATACTTGCCAAGAAAAATGTCCAATGTTTGAGCAAATGGAAATTCTTCTGGCTTTAACTACATTATTTTCTATCCCACTTCTGATGGTGAATGAAGTCGATTTACCTTCACTTGCAAAATCCCCTGATTCATTCACCAATCACATCCTATTCAGTTATTTTCAAATTTTGGCGCCGGTGCATCTGAACGTCCATGGATCAGGCGGCAGGCACATCTGCTCGTCCGGCTGTCCGTCTGTTCGTCGGCATCCGCGCGACTGCGTGAGAGCAGCCGAAGCCGTCACTGAAAAGATCCTCAACGTTCTCGGATCCGGCGACGTGCCCGTCCGTCGATCGGCATCTGCTCGTCAGCGTCCGAGCAGCAGGAGTCGTCACTGAAAAGATCCCCAGGAACCGGCGGCGGGCAGATCCGTCCGTCCATTCGTCGGCTGCCTCGCGTCGCTGAAACGATCCCCCAGCATGCTCGAGGCCAGCTGCAGTCGTGTCGGACGCTGAAAAGATTCTGACTGGGTTACCCCGAGAGTGTGACAGTAGAGTGGCAAATTGTGAATGAGGAAGCTGATGAGAGGGATGACCAAAAAAGCAGCGTTTCCTCTCAAACCTCACTGAGAAGTCCCCAGCGAGGAGAAGTAGCATGAACAATAGGTCAGGAAGGTCAGGATACAGGAAAAGGCAGGGACTGATAGAATGCGATCATTTAACATGACCTCGACCCACTTATTCTCTAAACGGTTTCGGGTTATGACTTTAGGAAATGGTGAATACCGAGTTCCTCGAAGAGGATACGCAGTTGCCCAGTGAACTGCGTAGAATGTATTTCATCAAGTTTCTTGTTCACTTGGATGACGCAGAACATGATTTAGCACCCTCTTTCTGGGAACAACGCAGTTTATTTACTCCTTAATCAAAAAATAATAGAAAAGTCGTTATTTTAAATTGCAATTGTGTACCAATTGGTATAAATTAATGACTTGAAAAAAAACATTGAAAAGCTTTTATATGAAACTTATTGTTTCACTGATACGAACGAATATGTACAATGATTGGTTTTTTTACCCAGTAATAGGCTAAAGTTTGCTGGGCGTTCGAAATGTGTTTACGCGCTTATCGCTTGTATTATTGCCCGTCTGCCTTTGCCTTATCGATTGGAGAGTGAAAAATAAACTAATGGTTGTAAATAACAGACTAAACTAAACTACATATGCGCACATAGTTTTATCGCTACTGATTACAGGCATTACGACTATGTACGCGAATAATCGGAAACATGGAAACACTTCTAACGGTTAGGCAGGAGTCAGTTTGATGATAAATGGCTAATCGATATTTAGATTTGGACTTTATTGCTTTGGTTTGGGCTGGTCAGGAAGGAATTGTTCCTGTTTTCATTTACGTTGTTTATGTGAAGTTCTTTAGAAAGCACTTTGATAATATTTTCACGCATCCTATCGAAATTGTTGCATTCCTCAGATTCTGAAATAGCAAAAATTAAAATTTCAGTTTTTGATCAAACGTTGATATTGTTAATTCTGAATTTACAAAAAAAGCAAAATTGTGATTCAGAAATCGGGACATATGCATATTCAGAAAATGTAGACGTCAATTTTTCGGAAAATTTCAGATTCAAAAATAGTGAAAATTGAAGATTTCGAAATTATGAAATGAAATATTCATATTCAGAATTTGTGAAATTAAATTTCCAAATTTAGAAATTGTCTAATTTTGTCGATATCGTCAACGCGAAATATTAAGGTCATTTTCCGATTCTGAAATATTCATAAATATTCTGAAACGTACATAAACAGAAAATTGTTACAATTTTTCTATTTCTGAAAATTTGACGTACCGAAATTGTTACATTCCTCAGATTCTGAAGTTGCAAAAATTGAAATTTCAGTTTATGATCAAACATTGATATCGTTGATTCAGAAATTGCAAAAAATGATGAATTGTGCTATTTACAGATGCAAAGTGCAACAACAACAAAAATAAGATTCCAACATTTTTCGATTCTGAAACATTCATAATCAGAAAATCGAGGTGGAACTTTCAATGAAGTTGTTTATGAGTTTCAAAGGACCCATTCTCTACGAATTACTATATGTTTTAAAAACTTCAAAAACAAAAATTATTACAGCTCTTTTTGATAATATAGATTCTCAATTAATTAATCATCCTACTAAACACTCACTTAGAGTCTATTAATTTGCTTACGTATAAATTTATCACATTCTTATCGTGTGTTTAGCGTCAAGTCATACAAACCAATAAAATCTATTGCCTGTAACTGTTTTTCTGGCCATGTTCCGATAATACGGATCATGATTCATGAGATCTCATGAGAGAAATCTCATGCCTCTGGGTGGTCTTCATTCATAAATTCATTGCTACGGGTCAGAGGTTACTGTTTTGCGCGTTCATTCGAGTCTGAATATTGACTTTTGGCGTCGAGGGTAGCGTAGCTCAAGCCACTGAACCCAGTCTACGAAATCTCGAGAATGATTTATCAACGAAATATCCACATACATTTTGCACGCTCCAATAATTTCAATATGTCTTAATGATATACGTCTTTTTGTAACTCGTATTCTTACTAATATGAAAACATGCGTGGGGTCAATGTTAACATTTTAATTAATTCGTTGCATCATTGCAGATATTCGCCGACTAGATTATGGGGATTTAGTGGACATATCCAAACGATCCTGCATAGCATCATTGGTCGTGTGAGGTGCCCATGGCCTATTGGCGAGAGGGTTTACTTGGTCCTGCAGGATGGAAGCACGCTTACTTACGATATGTATCAAGCTTTGGGAGCATCGACAGAAGGTACATTATTATGAATTATCTTACAATCAGATCCTTTAAGAATAAATGGCTTTTTCCAAATCATTGACGATAAAGATCCGGTCGTAGTTAAGAGGAAAATCTATGCACATTAACTTGCTTAATTTGATATGTTGCATTAGATCAAACGAAAATTCCATCAACAATTATAATTCATTTCTAAAATAACTAACCTAACTCTCATCAGCGGCCAAAAGAAACATTTCTTTATTCTATCCATCATTGAATATTCCTGCTATATCTGTTTTTAACCAATAAAATCCAATACATTGCATTTTTGTCTTGAAATTTCTGCTCTTCGTTTCCAATTGTATTCTTATCATTTTCTTTCCAATCTTCAATTTATAGTCGATTGTAATTGATAATATATAAGCATTTAGATAATATATAAACATATAAACAACTGCATAATATGCTTGCAAGTCTTTATTTAATCAATTTTACAGATGATGTTACAATCGCAATTGTACCAGGAATTGGCAACACCTCGGAGAGTGTCTACATTCGAACATTTGTCCATTGGGCGCAATGTCATGGGTACAGGTGTGTTGTCCTCAATCACGTTGGTGCCTTGCACAGTGTACCAGTCACATCGCCACGTATTTTCAGTTACGGTGAGTTTGTCATAATGATAAATATCTAAAAAACGAAAAATATTCTTAAATACTAAGGTGACCAACTATTTTTTCTTCAAAATGTCTCTAGGCGTACTTTAGGCCCTTAGGTGAACTCCCACATGTCTGTCAATGTCTGAAATGCCTCAAAGGGGGACCCCTTGACCTGAAAATTAGTAAAAATTGACGAAAATGAGTACTTAAAGAGTACATGATTTGTTAGAATATATTGAAAAGAGTACAAAACTGTTTAAAAGAATAGAAAACTTTTTAAATCAGCACATTTATCTTATAAATCACATTTTAAGTAATATTATACAACATTTTTCTTTGTTTATCGGTTGTGTAGCGTTTGAGCTATATGAAAAACAAAAAGAAAACTTAAAAACTAAGCTGGCAAATAGTCCATTATCTATTCTGAAGACTTGTTTATAAAAATGTTGATATTTTTTCTAGGACATACTGGCGACTTCCACGAAATGCTTTCACATATAATCATTAAACATCCAAACACCCAACTGGTATGCATCGGCTTCAGCCTAGGTGGTAATATTGTCACCAAGTATATGGGAGAGGAGGACCGCAAACGTCCCACACAAATCATTGGTGCCATCTCAATTTGTCAGGGATATAATGCAATCAAGTAAGTTCTTATCAAATGATATGCATGCTACAAACACATAAATGAATACTGAATACATAAATGAATAATATCATTTCAGAGGCACACATTACTTGCTAAATTGGCAGAATTTCCGTCGTTTCTACCTGTACGTGATGACCGAAAACATGAAGGGCATCATTTTGCGACACCGTCAAGTGCTGCTCTCCGACGACGTGAAGCGCCGTCATCGCCTCGTCGAACACGAGATCATCTCCGCCGCCACACTGCCCGAGCTGGACGACGCCTACACGCGCAAGATTGGCAAATTTAAGAATATCACGGCGCTGTACAAATGGAGCTCGTGCATCAACTATCTGGACGGTATCGAGGTGCCCATGCTGTTTATCAACGCCAAAGATGATCCCATTGTGCACGAGGAGTTGTTGGAGCCAATTAAGGATTTTGCAAGTAAGAATTTTGTTAATAATCTAGTGAATGTTGTTGAAAATGATAAGGATCCTCCAATAATTGCTAATTATTGAATATTTTTGTAGTGAAACGAAGGAAAACCTTATATGTTGAAGTAGCAAACGGTGGCCATTTGGGTTTCTACGAAGGGGGCTTGATTTACCCGAACCCCGTTACCTGGTTGGATCGTGCCCTGGTCGCACTCATCGGCAGCCTTGTGCTCAACCACAATGACTCCGTGTTGAAGAAGACTAAGGTCGTCTAATAATCGCACAAGTTTAAACAAACCAACGTGTACTTATCCAGAACCTCCATGTCTACATCGTTTCATTTAAGGTACGCTAATTTCGAAAAAATGATGTATGTGTTTTGATTTCAAGTTTAAACAAACCTAAGATTAAACGGCGACATAATCGAGTAGCGCCCCACATGCTCACTGCATTAGTGACAAATGCATTTATACAAAGAATATATATATATATTTTTATGACGAGTATTTACATTTTACATATTACATATTGAAATTGACATATTGCAAATGAAAAAGAAGAGTTGAAATGGGCATTTTATATGATGATAGCTCATGTTAGCGAATCATAAATACATATTTACTAGGTATTACCAGTTTTACTTGTGCAAAAGTGTATTTGAATGCAGTTTTGTCGGTGTTATTGTTATATTAAGACGTTTGTTGTCTTTAAAGAAAGCATTTCGTTTGTATATTATGAAAGATAGATGCGTGCCGTGTAATTTAAAGCCATTGTTTCGCCAGTTTGATCTTGAGTTGTTTTCCGATCGTCGTTTTGAAGCGTTTTCTTTTTGAAGAGAGAAAAAAGCACGATTTGGATTTGTCAGAGTTTCTATTTTGTCTTTCCACATGATGAAAGCATTGTGATAATATGATTAATAATTTATAGACGTCTAGACAATAGTGTTTTATATTGTTAACAATTGAATAGATGGGCCAAAGCTAGGCTTGTGTTAATCGTTTTTTGCATTTGAATTCGTAAGTTTTGTACGCATTTTTGCAGTATTTGTGTATACACTGTGCGTTTACACGTATGTATGTGCCTGAAACATGTAACAATTACCGAAAATAAACCGGCTCAATTGCAAGAGTTATGTAATTCATTGCACAATCAATAGTAACTTTGATTGTCAATTAAATTAATATAATCTGTGTAAACTATCAAAAGGTAGGATTAAAATCGAGTTTATGTCGAAAGGTGACATCTTTTAGAGAGTAGCCAAAATACAAAGCTCTTTTGTAAATCACGGACAGAAATCTGTACTTTTTGCTACATCTTTCAGCATTGGTAAATAGATAGAGCTACTGATATTTAATAGGTTTTATTGTTTATTCACATTTGATTTGAATTTATAATGATTTGAATAAAAATTATCTTAATTATTTAGCATTAATATTTAATTATTTAGTTTATGATTCCGTTGTTAAACCATAAAAAATGTCAATTCAAATTGAAATATATGCCTAGTGATATCTTTTAGAGAATTCCTGAAGGCCTTGGTAACTTGAAACATTGGTAATTAGATGGGGTTACTTATATGAAAACTGCCTTTTTAAATGTTTACATTTTAATCGAATGATTGTAATGTATTCAAATCATGACTGCAAAAAAATATCTTAATTATTTAGTAGTTATTATAAATTATATGGTAGTTAAACCTTTTTTTTTGGTATCATGACCTGCACTGGCACAATAATATTTCTCATAATCATCAAGGAATTATTTTAATCAATCATAATGATTCCAATTCTTCATATTTCCAGTATTTATCTTCCTTGTTTATGAATAAATAGACCTGATAATGTACATTCGTGGGATATGTTTATTAGAGATATGTTGGTATAATAAAACATAATTATTTAATTTATTTATTCTGATATCAGTTATCATTATGTTAAATTGTATTCAACTTTGTATTTTCGCCATAAAAACACTTGTAAAGCACACGCTAAGCAGGACAACGAACTACATTAAATTTAAATTTTAAAACTTCAGTAATTGTTCCTAATCAAAAAACTGTACTTTTATCGATTTTAATCAGTAAAAATGAGTCTACTTTATGGAAAAAGTGTTCTGGATTCAAAATGTGATAAACATAAATCGTTCATTGCCACCTTGATTGAAAAACTGTTTGAATATCCAAGTGATAAAATCGCATCTGTAAGTATTAGTAATTAGTTTAAATTTTAAACTTTTAATTTCTTCTTTATACATCTTCAAACGTCTGCAATATATATATATATATATAGGTGGATGCTATAACCAACGAGGAAATAAGTTATCATGAAATATTAAAGGAGTCGCTAAAAATTGCGGAGCACTTACAGACGATGGGTATTCACAAGGGGGATGGTGTGGCTTTCATTTCTGAAAATTCGTTCACTTTTGAATATTACATGTTGGGAACTTTGTTATGTGGTGCGATATTTGCTCCCTTGAGTGCTACATCAACGTTTTGTAAGTTTTATTTGCATATTTATTATTATTTATGCATATTTATTATTTATCTGAGGACCGAAATCCCAATTCTGACAATTTTACGTACCAAAATCACATTTTTGGTACCAGGATCACAGAGACGCGAAGAGGTAAATGTCAATGCTAATAAACTACGATTTATGGCATGTTCCAAAACCTCTTCAGGAAGATCGGATTGTTGGTCTAGTGGTTAGGGTGTTTGCCTTGTATTCGGTTGTGGCGGGTTCGAATCCCGCCTGCGGAGATTGAAAAATCCTTTTTTTTTTCCAATTTTATTTTTCAATGATACTTTTTAGCAAAATACAATGGTCAACCGCCGCTTCGCGGCGGTACTTCGTTTTCCCAGTGGGCTGCAATCTTATAGTTCGCCGCTTCGCGGCGAACTCCCTTCGACTCACGAGCACCCCTCGACTGGAAAAGGGAGCAACCCCGACGCGCCTCGAACCACCAATCCTCTCATTCGCTTCCATCGACTCTACCACTAGACCACTTAAGCGGCATACACCTCGTCGTGAAATATTAGGGACTATGACGAACAGAGTTTCATACTTATAGCTTATGATGAACAAAGAATGAGATTGCATTATTTTGAAATGTAATTGACCGAATTGAAATTTGTAACAAATGAAAAATA
>WSZQ02109952.1:17205-38519 GCA_019419845.2 Weissflogia rhopalogaster
AAAATAGTAAAACTTCTTGAATGCGAGAAAGACATTCATTGTAATATAATTTATTTGTATGATTCTCGATTTTTGTCAAAAATCAGGTCTTGACTCAATTTTGGTGAAAAAATTAAAGTATTCCCGATCGTGGAAAAAATTTGAATGGGAAAATGCAAAAACATTTCCAGAAACATCCTGATAATTAAGTTTCAAATTCATTCATTTTAAACAATTGTAATTTTCTCGAAAACTATTAAACTTTTTCAAGATGTTCTTAAACAGAAAGATCTCCTCTTTCAAATGAGACTAATTTTAGCCAATTCGAAAACACTTAATTTTTATCTTGATAATTGTCAAGGTCATCGGGTCAAATAAGTGGCACGTGAAAAAGCTTTCTTACAACTTCTAGAATATGTAAGAACATTGAAAGTATCGCTAATAGTTTCTGAGATATAAGCATTTCAAATTCACTACAATAATAATGTGCCTCACCTTTGAGTTTCTCTTAATATTTTCCAATATAATACGTAAGGATATATCATAACATGTTTACTACACTATTTATTCCGCAAGGAATAAAAGTCAAGTGATTTCAATAGTAACATTGAATCCTGAGGTGTATGAAAACAGCCTCATTTGAAAAAGAAGAATATTTCGAATCAAAATCTCGGTTGCAAAAACATCCTCCAAAAATGTTTAATTTTCCAGATAATTAAGTTTAAATTCCATTAAACAATTATTATTTACTCGAAAACTATGAAACTCTCGGGGGTGTTTTTTTGATTTTCTCATAGAGAATGATATCCTCTTTGATTAGACACCATTTTCATCTTGTTTTTGCCGATTTAACAATATATAAAAAATACATTAGAAATAAAGTTGATTATGATACCAAACTAGATAAAATCTCTTTTAGTTACCTCCGGTTTTTGCCGATTGCGCCGAATCAATTATGAAACCTTAAAACATTTAGCAATAACACATATTTTATTATTCCAGATGAGCTTGATCAAATTTGTTCCTGGTTAAAACCAAAACTTGTAATATTCTCAGAATCAACCATCGACATTGTATTAGACGTCCAAGAAAAGCACAATTTCCAAGCATCTTTCTCTAGCAAACCTCTCTACGACAACAAAATTACCAGCTCAATAGATCAGGCCGAATTTGACGAGTTTTTAAACCATGATCACTTACCAAATGATCCTGTAGTCGTGCTTTGCTCTTCTGGAACTACTGGTTTACCTAAAGGCGTCGTACATACTCATTTTTCCATGTTGAGCATTCTTGATTATGTTGGGTAAGTAAACTATTGATAGTAAAGCCTCTTCTGAGTAGAAAATATTCTTCTGAGTACTTTAAACGTTTAAATTCGTCTGTTTTAAACTCAAAATCGATTTTTAGGGGTAATCAACTAGGAGCTGAAGAAACAGACGTAATTTTGGGCTACTTGCCTTTCAATCACATGATGGGTCTTGTTACTATTATTGGCAACTTGTTCTACGGACAGAAACTTGTCATCTTGCAGAAATTCAAGCCGCAAACTTTCCTGACAAGCATTGAGAGGTTTCAGGTGAACAAAATGCAAATCGTTCCAACTGTTGGTATTTTCTTGGCTCATAGTGATATGAGTAATTATAAGCTGTTGACACTGAAAGAAATAATATGTGCTGGTTCTATGCTTAGTGTTAGCACTTATAATGGGATAAGAAAGAAGTAAGTATTTGTATTATAGGTTTGGTTAGGTTATTACAGGTTAGGTTATTATAAGAGTGATATTCAGACTTTCTGGAGTTCTCTCCCTTACCTGGAGGCATAAAGTTATCGAACTTAAGTCAGTTCAAGCCTCTTTTTGGTGGTTCTGATTCCTCTGAAGTATGTGCTGCCCTTTGAGGTCTAGTTGCAGATATTCAGGGACTTGTCACAAGTTTTTCGGCATAAAACCTATGCAGTTCTAGAGCATTTTTGTGGTTATGATTCTCCTTAAGAATATGTTGCCGTAAAATTTACGAACTTAAGTTAGTTGGAGTCATTATTTGGTGGTTCTGATTCCTCTGGAGACGATCGGCTAGCGCAGGTCGTCGGGGCAGGTCGTGGATGACAAAGGCCGGTGGCGGACTCGGTGGCGTAATCACTGGTGGCGGCTGCTGGGGTCGGAGTAGCCGGTGGAGACACCCGGTGAGGACTCTCAGTGTCGGAGGACTCTCTGTTGGCAGCAGCTGGTGTCGATGATGGACTGACTCGGACTGACTGAAGATTGACTGTGAAGACGGCTGGTTGCAGAAGTAGGTGTTGCAGGTGATGACGGCTGCCGTGGCCGGAGTCCAGTAATATCTTCTGTCGGGAATGGGTCGGCTATATATACCGCTGGCAGTGTTGACGCGACCATTTGTTCCCTGCGGACACGTGAATCGTGATCGCGCCGTGTCGATTTTGACGCCTCAGCATTTCGGATGTTATTGTCTCGGATCAATGATTTCCGGCGGATGCTGATTAAGATTTGTTGATGCGGATGTTGATGTTTATTCGATCTTTGTGCGGGAATTATTGACCGCCACACGTTTAAAAACTAATTGTAAATACAGTTAATCTCAACAACGAGAAAAGTCATCAATTTCTTCTTTATCAGATTGCCACATGTTGATATAAGATTGGCCTACGGGATGTCGGAAATGGGCTATTCCACCATAATGCCCCCATTTTCTGCGTTTACCGGATCGGTTGGTCAATTACTAGCCGGATGTGTTGCCAAAGTGATCGATCCACAAACAGCCGAGTTCCAACCCGCCTACGCGACTGGCGAACTTTGCATCTTATCACCAACCAATTTCCTCGGCTATTATCGCCAAGAAAAGGACACGCTGGACACAATAGATCCGGATGGCTTTATCCACACCGGCGATGTGGTTTACTTTGACGACGATGGCAATATTTTCATCGTTGATAGAATCAAGGAGCTTATAAAACATAAAAGCTTCCAGGTAAACATTTGAACATCCTGTCTTTCTCCGTTTTCAAGACGCTCGAAATGTTGCCTCTAAAGCATCTGTTGCCCTTTTCTTTACTCCATCAATCAATAGATGTCTGACAATAATTATATTGGATGGACTTTTTTTGACCATATTTCCACGATATTGACGATATTTACGCAGATATCTATAAATTTCCTTTTTAAAATCGTCAATTCGTACATAATCTTATCATAAACATTTTATGGTCCTATTACCTTGTTCCAGGTGTCCCCAGCTGAACTAGAAGCAATTTTACTACAACACGAAGCAGTGGCGGACGTTGGTGTGGTTGGCGTGCCCGACGAGAAATTCGGAGAGTTGCCGCGTGCGTTCGTTGTTATTCAAAACAAATCCAGCTACAACGAGGTCAATCGAATTGTCCTGCAGCAGGAATTGCGTGATTTCGTCGCTCGCCACGTCTCTGCTTATAAACAATTATCCGGCGGCGTTGAATTTGTTGATGAAATACCAAAAAATCCCTCGGGGAAAATTTTACGTCGACTGTTAAAAGCCAAATACATACTTGTAAGCCCTTAGTTTTTAATATTTGGTGTATAAATATGATTAATATTGATTCTGATGATGATTAATATGTTTAAAAAGACGAATATCGAATCATACCATTTAAAAGATGTACAGTCCTGAAATTTCCCACATCGCAGTGTAAATTCCTCTATTATATTCATGTATTCATACATGGTCCTTCTTTTATGGTCCTTCGAACCGGTTGTTCCCACATGATCCTTCGAACTTGACTTTCTTCATGGTCCTTCGAACCTGTCATTTTTACCATGCCCATCGGAGCGCAAGATGCTTGAATGTATTTCATTCGGTGATTTGCGAAGAACTCCAAACTTAACTATTAATCCTTGACGAACTTAACTCGATGACTTGATAAGCGAACTGCTCTGAAGCCTTTTTAATAAAGGAAATTTTATGTAACTCCTTGAGCGTAGTTTGCTCTCTTAACCAAACTAAAAATAAAGCGATATCATTGTAAAGGGTAAATTATAACTGATAATACACAGATATATCCCACTTCTGATGTAAAGAGCCTACCCAGGTTGGTTGTAGGACCATATTTCCTTCGTTCAAATGTTGTAAGTAATGCTCCACCAGCGACTATATCACCTACTTTGAATCACTCTGAATAAATTTATAAAACGTGAACTTTCTTCGTGGTCTCTCGAACCATCTTCGGACCAAAGAGTCCAGTGTTGTACAATATACAGTGTTTTACTCTTGGGTAAAGTTCTATGGTGTGAACTATTCGACTCTGTGGTCAGTTGTGCACAGTTGGATACTGTGCACACTGCTCTTCTTCCAAATATTGCAATCAATGTTTTACTAGCGATTATCACCTGTCCCCTGAATGAGGTTGTAAAGAGTGAACTTCCTTCATGGTCCTTCGAATCGGTTCCTCCTGAATGGTCTATTAAACAATTTCTTCCTGAAATATCCTTCCAATCGGTTCCTCCTACATGGTCCTTCGATGGCGCATCCAACCTGAGTATTTGCTGCTATCCATTCGTTCAATTTCGAAGCATTCCAAACGTGACTATTAAAAAGAAAGATTAGAAAATGAAAGAAAATCAAATACAATTTATATTTATTTTTTATTACACTTCATACGATGTTCTTTCATTCATCCTCATTTCTAACATGAATATAATAAATCTATGCGCACAAATGACTCAATTTGCAGATGCATATTATTATTTTTTCTTCTTCATAATAATCTGTGTCTTCCAAAAACGAATGCGTACGAAAACGATATGTCGCTAGAAAAAGTTACTGTGAAAATACACAGAGAACAAACAGAATATCTTCCAACATGATAAACGATCTTACATTCGATAACGATTTATAGAAACTTTGTATTCGTTTAACTCTATAACTCTTCTAACTAGGAAGACTTAACAGTAAATCAATTTAATTGTAATTAGATTAGTATAGGTTATGCTTCATTCGTTTACTGCCTTCGTGTGTTTGTTTCTCCGGTGAGTGTGTTTACATTTTGCTTTTCTATTTGTAGACATTATGACACAGTAAAATTTTTAGGTTAGATTTCATAGCAACTGTAGTCAGCAACCGTAGAATATGTAGGTTATGTTAGGTTAAAGTTAAAGGTGTGAACAAGAAACGTTTGAAATTGTATAGATAGACAAAAAACGTTGCTCGAAATGCACAAGTTTTATCAAAAATCGAACGTCAATGAAAAAGTTAGGTTAGGGTCAGCTAGTGGTTTTGAAGAAAGCAATATGTTTTGAAGAAAAAAAGAGGTTTTGAAGAGGTTAATAATGTAGGTCTGAATAGAGGAAGCCCGGTTAGGCGGCCATTTTGTGCTTTAGCGTGCTGTGTTTTGCTGTGCACGAAATGCCGATGCCCGAAATGCAAACAGAAACAAAATGTGCGGAACGGGTGTGGAACATGTGGAATTTGGTAAATTTGGTCTAGAACGACGTTTGAGGTTAATACTAACTACATTAGACGTTACCTTTAGACGTGTAAATGTGTTTCGTAAAGTGGTGTATATCAGCTACAGTATAAGTTGTTGGATAATGTTCTCGAAACGCGTTTGAGTTGGATAAATGTCGTTTAGAGTTACAACGTTCGAGAAATGGACGTTGTTGAAATAGATCGATCGAAGTGGTGTTAGAAACAAGGATGGATTTATCAACATTGGTTGTTTTTGGCATTTTAAACCGTTTTTAGGTGTTCTAAAGCTCTTAAACCACAAGGTGGTAGGGTGGAGGACAATGGGGGGCTCCTATTGATGTGTTCCGGTGTGATTTTTCTTATAGGGACTCTTAATGTGTTCTGATCTGTTCCCTTTCGAATAACTATTTTTAGAGATCCCCAAACTTTCAAATCTTTCTGAATCTGATGTGAGTCCTAGGGTAATCATGGCTTTATGTCGTTCAAACCCCCCTGAAAGCTTCTTTAGACACCTTTAAACCTCTTGGTCCACTTATAGAAGTCTTAGGAAATCCCTCATTAACGGGTTCTGAACTGTCTTCTGCAATAACTAATTCTTGAGGTCCCTAAACCTTTAAACTCTTCTAAATCGCTATGATTCAATCAGAAAAGACCAAGTCAGAAGGGTTTAGTTCTGAATCCTCATAATTCAATTAGAAAATCCCAGGGGAGCTCTCTACCCATTGATCCCCACTGTAAATTTGTCATATCCATTGATAAATCCATCCTTTTTCGAGTTAAAGGTTAGATAGTCAAGTTTAAGTTTAGTTTTAGCAATGTCTACATAATATTGGTTCTTTTCGCTCACCTAAAGTATGTTGTCTTTTGTTTCCTTCGCAGGTTATGTCCACTACGTGTTATACGTTATAAAATCCAATTATATCAGACTTTTCGGTTATCCTAATATGTTCTCTCTCCGACTTTCTTTCCACGAGTTCCCTGTCTACGTGTTGGCTGCTACAACTCTCGAGTTTCAAGTATTTCTCTGTCTTTTCTTCAATTTGTTCAGTTGAATACAATTTACATATTTGTGAAGTGTGAAGGAAGCAGAATGGCCGTCACATTTTCGCAAGGTTACACATAAAATAGGGTTATACTTTCCCAAGTGCATTTTATGCACCGCCGTGCGTTTTCATACAGAACTTTTGGCATGTATCCGATTTTTTTCCTTTGGAAAATATAGTTTTTCTCTGTTTTCTACTATTTCCTAGTTACTTACATTCTAATCATCTACACATTAAAAAAGGGATTGACGCTTCATTTATTTATGAATATCGCTTTTGTTTTATGCTCTTTTCGATGTGGACATTCTGTAATTACGGTGGCACGGCTCGTTTATTCGTAAAATCGTTATTAACATAACCTAAAAACGAAATGTTATGTTGTTTTGTATGTTCCAAGGAAAATACATGGACCGTTTGAGTGTATGTTGAGTTGCCTAGGTCACAATACCACATTATTATTAAATATTTCTTCAAAATTGTTTATAAACGAGCCTTCCCACTGTTCTACACACTTATTATCGCCTACAAAATATTCAACAATATATAAACTTGCAATAAATATTTTCTGCCCCTTTTTCCCGCTATTTCACCGAAAAAATTGCCTCAAAACATGATAATGAATGAAGAAAAGATGGAAGAAAAAAGACGGCACGCACAAACGTAAATTTGGCACAAATTGATCGTAAAACAAACACAATGGAAGTCCATAATATATCATACAAAGAAAAAAAATCAAACAAAACATGTGATTCATTTATATTTACAAAATGAAACCAATCTGACAAAGGAGAGAAATGGATTAAATTTCGAAAAAATGAAACACTCGAAATGAAACAACAAAAAAATTGGAAAACACGCACACTTAAGAGTAATTGTTTATACATTCCACTTGAAAATATTTCAAGACAAGTAATTAAAAGTTACTCAAACATGACAAATGAAAAGTGATCAAAAAAGGCGGGTAATGAAACTTAAAAAGAAATACATGAAACGAAACCCGCGAAAGATTAAAGTAACAAGTTTCACCATAATTCTGCCTAATTTTCAATTAGCGATCAATAAATGGCGTTGGTGGTGCGTTTGCACCGCTAAAATTAATAAATATTTCTCAACCTAACAAACTGATTACATCAGATCTTATTTAACTATATACACACTGAGTGTCATAAATGTCAAAGGGAAACTAACAATAAGTACAAATTAATTTTTAAAAATTAAAAACTGTAACAAAAATAAAAATTTTAACAAAAATTAAGGTTATGCAACCATTAACCCATGGTAGCCTCAACATAAATTAATACAAGTAAAAAAAAATGAAAAGTAAATTCATGAGTAGAATATGAGAACACAAAGTTTTGTACAAAATAAACAACATAATTCTATATAGGTCGGTACGTCATATGTCAAAGTGTAACGTGTCGCCATCTTGACATTTTTTCAGTAAACGAGCCCACTGTAATGGCCACCGGAAGTTAGAGTACGCGCATGCGTTCACGAGCTTGGCAATCAAGTTTAAACGTTGGAATGTTGTGGTTTCATTTCCTCCCTTTTTCGATTTTCTGTGGTTGGTGCGCTGTTTTGTTGTCAAAATTGTAGGTTATGTGGTCATCGATGCAAGATGGCCGCGAAATGCATAAGTCGGCCGTTAGATGGCGTGAGCGTGCTTAACGAAAAAATAATATAACCTGGTGTAATGACTGAATGGCGACGCGTTCAATTCGACGTTGACGGAAACACGTATCGTCTTAAGTGCCTTAACTAACAATGAACGGTTCATCAACGGCCAAACTTTCGCTGAAAAGCTTGCCACAGTGTTTCGCATTTTTTATGCTTTTCTCTGGACAAGATGGCGTATGACTGATGATACAATATATCAACAAATTAAATAACAAATGTTTATGTTTGTGTTTATGTATGTAAAAGTGAGTATATCGAGGTTGTGAATGAGATTATGTCATTTTTTGTTGTTGTTTAGATTAGTTTTCTTATGTTTTGTTTTTGCTGTTTGTACTGTGTTTTTAGGAGTTGTGTTGAAATGAGGTTATGAGTGTGTAGTGATGGTGCGTGCGATAACAAAGATGGTAATAAATAATCGAGTAGACGCATGGCGTGACAATTTACTGCTAGAGAGCGGTGAATAGGTGGCGCTGGTGTTGGTGGCGACACTTTTAGAAGCCTTTGATGACGTGGTACACCTCGAGCGTCGACAGCACCAGGTAGATGACCCACAGCGAGAAGAGGAACGTCGAGGTGAGGTATTTGAAGTGCGTCGGCCCGCCGAGCTCGCCGCCGACGATTTTCGCGCGCCGCAGGAGTAGCACGGCGATCGTCACCGCCGCCAGCGTACAGAACAACGTCACCGAGAAGGCCAAACTGGAATAGTTCATTTTCTTTTCGTTCTTTTTTTCGATCTGTTGTTATACACTTGCGGTTGTGGACAGACTGTATGTTATGGGCTATTTGGTCGTTTCACATTTGCAAACAAACACACACATACATACTTTTATACACTTGACCTATACACGCACATATACACTTCAATACTCAATACTCACACACTCACTCATACTTAATAAAAACACCCGCATACACTCACCCACACACTCACTCACTAGACTCACTCACACACTCACTCGCTCACTCATTCACACATACACACTCACTCACACATACACACTCACTCACACATACACACTCACTCACACATACACACTCACTCACATACACTTATTTACATACATGCACACATACATACACACATACACACACACGCGCACTTACATTTACTTTATTTACTTATTTACATACACTTACACACACTTGCATTTTCATACACACTTCAACACATACGCACTTTTAAACTCACACACATACGCGCAGAAGAAGAGATTATAGGTGTTTTAACACACAAGATCTACTGGGATTACAAGTGAGGTTATATTACGTCAACCCCCAAGGGTATTACAACGACGGCCAGAGTTTTATTTCTCCATTAAACAAAAGCTAATAGTATTAGAAAGGGATGCGTTGTAGTGTATGATAAATTTCGCAGAAAATTAACGCAGGTGTTTGGGATCTGGCATGGAATGGCATTCATGCCGACGCCGAGCCGTGGCGGCAAACAATGCCATATCAGCTAGACGCTATTGGCGGTTGGGGGGCAGCTTTGAGCAAATGTGAATCACCCCGAAGCGTTCGTGTTTACGACGCAGTTGCGAAATTTATGCGTTCGTGTCGACACATAGGCGGATGGCATTTGCATACACGCACAGGGACGGCGTAAAAGACAGAAAAAAAGAGGATGTAAAAACAGGGCTGAGGGGCGGGCGGCAAGGGAGAGGTGGGTAGAAGTATTGCACTTACTTGCCGGGCTTCACGTAGAACGGTTTGCCGTGCACGATCGGATTGTAGATGGCCGCTATCGACCAGGCGACGCCGATGCCGAGAAAGACGTTGACGGCGTTGCTGCCAGTCACGTTGCCAACGCTGGCGTCCGCGTACTTGTCCTGAATGGCGGCCACTTTGCTGGCGAACGTGTCTGTGAACATCAAGCAACAGTATGGATAGCATAAATATATAGAAACATCACACGATCCCGGACAACTGCCACCACCTGGCAAAACGCAATGCGAAATGCCTCCAAATATTCATTCTCAGAAAACCTGAACACAAAAAGTGCTAACACTGAAAATAAAGCTAAACAGAGGCAATTTATACAATTTATACAGAGTGTTCGTCTATGTGTGAATTGCCTAAACATCCGGTGTTTCTTTCAGTCTCACACTGAAAGAAACACGGCCATTACGGCCGCATTTACTGACGAAGAACAAAGGATCTGATGCACCCTTGATGATGAAGTTCATAAATACAGTGGTTCGCAAACTTTTCGTTTTAAATTTTATTAATGATTTTAACTCAACCTCTATTAGTTAATATTGTAAATATATGTCAAGTTTCCTTAGAGATTCGCCATGAAATGTCCTACAATCCGGATTAAAATCCGAATTAAAAATCCAGGCTTCAGGCTACCTATTTCAGGATATATGTATCAATTATATATGTATCAATTATAATATGGTGTACAGAATGCGACTTACTTGTTCGAATGCTTGGTAAAAAGTGATTTTATTTTAAGTAATCTTAATTCATGCGTACTTTGATGGAGAGGGGTAGCCACCCTGACGCATGCGCAGCTTAAGCAGCGCTGCCAACATAACATATATTTGGGGTTCTAAATTCCCCAACAGCGCCGGTGGCGCGAACACAAAGCAAGTGTCAAAAGCGTTTGAAGTGAGTTTAATGTCCGCGGGAATATGATCGATTTTAATTTGAGAATAATTGCATGGAACGCTTTTTGAAAATCTCTGACTGACATCGCAGAATTTATTCTGCGATGTCAGCTTTAGCTCATGCACATGCACCACGCCCACGCTAATTTTGGTTGTTCCAGTCTGCTTTGCAATAACAATGGATGCGTGCAACATGTCAGCGTAATTTTTCCAGGCTTTTTTGCGAAAAATCCATTCGCTCTTGAATATATTTAGCCATTCGGTTTCGGATTGGTTTTCGGCTACATTTCCAAGTTAAAAACGCATGAGCAAAAAAACCCTGATTGGTGATTCAAAAAAAGGATACGTCCTAGCATTACAAGGGATACGTCGTAGCATCTTCATTTCCATTTAATCTTCATTTCTTTACTCGTTTAATTCGAGTCGGCCGGGTTTTTACGATCGGGTTAACTTGCCTTGGGCAACATCACCGTTGCATTTCTTTGGGACGCGCCCCTCATGTACGCAGACCCACCACAACACCGGAACAACCGGGGGGAGGTAGATAGCGGCGGCGGCGGATCGGCATGTATTTGATGTGTCTGGGCCGCAAGTTAGGGGTAAACGTACTCTCCCGACCGGCAGGATGCATCCGGAGCCTCGCTCTCTCTATTATCGAATTTTCATGCGACGCCACTACCACCACCACCGCCGACGAGACGGGGGCGGGTTGGCGATACACGTTCACTCAAGCGGCGCGGAAAATTTCGGCCACTTTGCGATGGGCGCAGCGGAAAATCCCGCATGTGGTATATCACAGTTCCCTGCTTTCATTCAGGTCGTGTGCGATTCTACCGGAAAACCGCCGATCTAAATGCTCGCGTAGAGTTTTATTTTGATATAAAATGCAGTTCAGCACCGCTTGGAATACAAATATCATCTTGGATAACTCAAAATCAGAAGAAGATAGAAAGCGATGAGAAAACTAGAGCTCTACGAAGAAATTTCACGTCAATAAACAAGATGCTAAGAAATGAAAATTGCGAATAACTTTCTTAGCAAAACTGATAGCCGTTTGATTTCAATGCCAAAAGATAGATAATTTTATGATGAATCTAAATTTGTATTGATATCCATATTTTATTATGTATAAGCTTGTCTAAAGGGCATTTAAATGAAAGTAAAATCATGAAAGTATTTACAAATATAGCGCAGATGAAAAGTGCTAATAACTTTCTTATCAAAAGTGACAGCCACGTGATTTTCATGTCTAATGATTGATAATTTTAAGATATTTTAATGTACATTTGTACTAATATCCATATTTTATCTTGAATGCGAGAGTTTAAAACGTATTTAAATGAAAGTAAATGCATGAATGTATTTTCAGATACAAAACAAATGAAAATTGCCAGTAACTTTCCTATCAAAAGTGATAGCCCTTTGATTTGTATGTCAAAAGATAGACAACTTAAAGACGAGTCTAATCGTATGTTAATATCACTATTAACTAATGTGTAACATAGTTTAAACTGCTTTTTCTTCAGGTAATTAAAAAGAACAAAATATGATTCCTATGTTAAACAAATATTATAAATTGAAAGCTCATCTCTGCAATATCACCGAGAGTTACATAAAAAAGACTTTTTAATGTTAATTAAGGAGCTGAAAAACAAGCAGTCATAATCCACAAAAGATTAAAATTCATGACAAATGAGAAGGAAATTGTGAATTTATCTTCCAGCAAACTTCGCGGATGCTTTGTATAAGTATGTCTTACGTTTTCTCCTGTTCTTTGTGAAGTCAAATGTGCATCATCGAGCTTTCAACTTACTTAATCTGGAATTTTTGGCAGCATTCTGCCGGCGCGTGAAAGATTCCCACTGCAACGCATATTTTTCCTGCGAAACTTCGTCGTTCTTTTCCTCGCCACCAACAACGGGTTCAACAACGGGTGTTGGGGAAAAGAAGGGCACGAGCGCGAATTTATCGCTCGGTCGTTAATAATTCGTCATCCTTCTCGGCATTTAACAATTCTTGCGTTGAAACCGCAATTTATCGCGACGGAAGCATGTGAAATATTGTAAAACTTGTAGACAACACTTGAAGAAATCTCAAAAGCCGTTTTTGTCATTATATTGTAAAATAACCTAAGTTTTGCACTTTTATGATAAATTACCATAGTTTAAAGAACGAAAAAAGATAAGAGTCCAACTGTTTTGCTGTTTGTGAGTTGTCAATTCGAACATAAATTAGAAAATTGACTATAACTTTCTTTACAAAAGCGGTAGCCAAATGATTTTAATGTCAAATTATAACTAATTTCAAGAGAATTCCCAATTTGTATTAATACCATCATTTTATAATGTTTAAGACAGCTTAAACAGTATATAAATGCAGGTAGCGGCATGAATGTTATTATTTTTGTAGAAAATTGCCAATAACTTTCCCATCAAATGTTATATGCACGTGATTTTCATGTCGAATGATAGATAATTTCATAATAATCTAATGTAATCTAATGTTCTACTAATTTTAAAACTTTACGATATGTAAGACGGTTCAAACACTCTTGAAAAGTAAGTAAACACAGCACATTTTCAACATTGATTAAAAATCCAAAGAATGCTAATAACTTTCTTATCAAAAATGATAACCACATGATTTTCACGTCAACTGATAGATGATCTCAAGACGAATCTTAATTTATATAAAAAATTTTATCAAGTGTAAGATAGTTTAAACTGTATATAATAAAGATAAATGCATGGATTAATAAAACCTCAATTTCTTACTTTTCTCTCTAAATCTTTTTGATTTTTCCTACTTAAAATGTCTAATATATATTAATCAACATAAAAGAATATAAAAAATTACCTGGAATACTAGTGCCCAAAGCAACGAACAAGATGGCGGTGACTGAATCCTCGATGCCCAGTGTGGCACCAAAATGTGAAGCGACATCACCAATGACGGCTGTGACGACGCCAATCGCCAGAATTGAGATGACAAAGCAGAGATACCCCTTAAATATTCCTATAGGACACATAAAAACATAACATTAATGAGAAATATCAAAAATAAACACACTTTTACGACATTCACACACAGACAGACCCAAAGAAGCAAAGCCAATAAAACTTTTCCAATTTATTTTCTACTTTTTCCTCACAGCCTACAATCAAATCCACCGAAGTAATTGTAAGAAACATTGATCTTCTAACCTTATTGTCCTGAGACAAGCACCGAAAAGTTAAAGGGTATTAATTGTAAGAGGAATAAGTAGCTTTCAACGTCAGAGTCAGTGTCGGTTGGAACGATTTTAATGGCTGTTGTGAAACTTTTTTGATTATAATTCGATAAATGTTTACCTGTAGGCGGGACGAACGCAAAGATAACTTTCCAAAAGACCGTGATAAAGTGGCAGATGTAATCAAAGCGCGACGGGTCCTTCTCCTCGGCGTCGTCACTGGCGCTGACGGTGAGGGCTTCGATGAATTGCTCCTTCCACGAGTTTGTGCCAATCAGTAGCGAGGCATTCGCACGCTGGACGAGTTTATCAACTGTGTTCTAATATAGATAAAAGCAGAAAAGCAGAGCAAAGAGATTACTTTTTGTTATTTACCAGGAGTGTCACAATTGTCCGACTTGGATTTTTCGATGGTTTTGAGCCGTTTGCCCATAAAAAATCAAAATTTGATACATATTACTTTAACAGGAACATTCTGTATTGTGTATTTTGTATTGAGTATTATGGTGCAATCGTCAGCGTGCATGTTGCCCAACATTTTTTAAATTCCATGACGGACAATTGAGACACTTTTCTTGTTAGATAAGTTGACGACTATTGACGGTTACTTTGAATTCTTTGCTCTCCTTTATCCGAATCTGTGCTTTCGTAATGTCGCCCAGACGTGGTTTGCCCAGGATGGCGATTCGTTCGGCCTCGGTGCGATCCTCTGGTTTCTTGCGTTCGGCGGACGCTGCTAAGCTGGCTATTTCGTCTGAATAAGTGGGTAGGCATCAATTAGTCCAATGTTATACAATAGCTGCGAATATATAACCAACAAAGGCAGGGGCGGATTTACTTCAATTATATTTACTTTATTAGGTTTAAAAAAAACAACAACAAATTCTCTTAACATTTCTTCAAAACGTTTTGAACCCTTATAACTTCGCAGCTTGAAAATGATCTTGAATTATCCAAATGCAAATGGATTATGAGTGCCTTTTGTTCGATAAATCCGCGCCTGGTCAAGTAACGTAAACACAAAAACACACATATCATCACAGATAAAAGAAAAAACCAAACATTTCAGTGGAGGTAAGTAAATGGGTGTAGTTTATCAGACGTGGCGTAAAAAAGTGCGATGCCCAATAGGCAACGCACGGTAATTGAACACAATAAACAACGCAAAACAACACTAGTGGCTGAATGGCCTTGGTTGCAGCCACGTCAAAATCCGTGTGTGCAAATTGTCAAAATTCAACAGTTTATCGCTGCTGTTTTTTGTTGGTTGGTTGCTGCGAAAGTGTAAAGCGTAAATCACTGCCGTCAAACGAAACAAATGGTAAAAATCAACCAACATTATCGGTAGGAGGGGGATACAGTAGATAACCTCGGTCTACGCACATCGATATGATAATATCAAACAATTATTTGCCCGAATTGGGCACGATGAAAGTTACTATTCCCTTACACCACTAGGTGGTAGAAACAGGTTTTTGAAGAATAATAATTTAAGTATACCGGGACATGGGGTGAGCATATTAGCTCGGTTCAAGGGAAAACGAGGCGTGCATGGAGTCGGGTGAAAGCGAGATGGGAGAAATTCTGGGTAATTGAAATGTAGTAATGCACATTTAGGATATGTGTGAAGCCCATGTGAATGTATGGAGCAGAAGTGTGGGGAATGTACGAATGGGATGTGCTGGAGAAAGCAAGTCTGGTTCGTGAAGGACCTAATGAGATTGGAGAGATTCACGCCAAATTATGAGGTCCTTCAGGAGGCGGGAAGAATGAGTGTCAGGGGAGAGATAATGTATCGGGCGGCTAGATGAGGGAGTGCCTGGTGCGAATGGGAGAGGATAAATTGGTGAAAAAGGTATGGATGTGGAGCGCAATCGAAGGTGAGGGAACATGGAGAATACAGAGGATACGGATGTATTAATCGCTAGGGTCTCGGTCATCCTGAAGGAGAAGGAAAGAATGAGGAAGGCTGGGCAGTAAAAAGATGGAGGCAGGGGTCACTGACTTTTATGTTTTTTAATTGTATTTATTTATAGAATTTATATTTTTATTCATATGTAAGTAATTGAAATGGAAAAGAAATGTGAATGCGCGAAACTGTGGGTTAGCAGTATGCCAATAAAGGCCTTATCTATGTATCTAGCGTTCACCATGAAATTACGAAAGTTTATTTTTACGAATATATACAAATGTAAGTGATATATGCGATATGCTATTGGAGTTTTAATATGTTCAAGTTTGTTACGTCATCCATCTATCGATGTAAGACCCTACCGTAAATCCTGCGGCTATCAATGATGCACCTAATTTAAAATTTTAAGTTTACACAACCTACCCTAATCAAACGCAATTGTAAATCCTATGACGCCATCAAACAATGATATAACGAACTTTTCGTACCGGTGTGTGGATAGGTATCGCTACTTTTTTAACCATCTATCAATGAACGATAAAAACTTAATGGTGAAGTATTTAAAGCTTGTAATATACATTTAAGATGATTCGTAAAACTGTTTAAATTCGATGTATTAATAATTACGTTCGTAAACCGAGGTTTTACTGCATAAAACTGCAAAAATTCGCAAAATAAACCAAGTAGAATGCAAAAATACAACGACAAAACACCCACAAGAAGATAGTTGGATGGACAACAAAGAAGCATGCGTCCGCTAACAACCAGCAAGCAATAAAATGTCCAAACAAAACGTCAAACTAAAAATTAATAATTTATTGTTCTTGTCAAACAAGTTTACTTACTTCGCATGCATCAGTGTTGCGAGGATGTGACACAACGACAACAACAACATGGGGTGGGCAGGGGCGGGTAGGTAGAAGAAGAAGACAACACACGCGCAAAAGTGCATTTTTTATTGATTGCATTTTTTTTTTGATTTTTTTTTTGCATTTTTGGTACGGTTCGGGCAGACCGCAGACAGATATGGAAAAAAAGACGCATATGAAGAGAATAATAATTGTCATAAGTCACAGACATAATCATAATAGTACGCAATTGACCAAAGATGGGAAAAAATCAACGCACAAGAGTGTCAAAATCAATTGGTTCATGGAATACAAATCAAACTAGGCCAATGTAATCTAGCAGAGTAATAGCTGGAGAATGGAACATTGGCAAAAATCAAATAGAAATTCTCGAATTCGATTGGAAAATTGGGAAATTGCACTGGAACTCTTGCAAAGTGCTGATCTAACCAAAGTTTGATAGCCACGCATCGGATGACGGGGCTCAGAAAAAAAAATTGCGCCACCTAGTGGCGTTTTTTTTCTCTCTTCAGACCAACTTTTTTTCATGTGCAGCAAATGAAAACGTGCACAGCGATCATGTACAGAGATTGCTGGGCGCTGTGACACGAATGGAATGCGAGCAAATAATCTAATAGAAATCCCATTTTGGGAGATCGTTAAATACATTACACATTTCGATATATGATACGAATATGCTGGCCCTGTGGCGAATTTCGTACGATTTTCAATTTCTATTGATTCGCACCATTTTTTTTTTAAATTTGCTTTACGACCGGTTGTTGGGAAATTGTTGAATTGAAATCGAATTTAATAAATTTATATAACTTTAACTATAAAGATTACTTTTACGAGGATTAGTAATAAAAGTTTAGATATAATTCTTGGTACATGTACTTACCGCCTGACATTTGGGGTTCCCCGAGTTCGACGTAGAACAATACATCTTTTTCGTAGCTGTCTTCCTTGATAATCGGAATGAATATCGTCTTTCTGTAAAAAATAACAAAGTTTATTACTATTATTGTGTATTAATCATATTCCGGGATTGCCAAACTTTTTTGTAGCTGGGGGCGGGTGTTAACTGACGATGTAAAGGAGTCGAATGTATTCAACATTTAAAATTCAAAATTTAAAGGCGACTTTAAGGGTTGTAGGCTCTCAATACCTCTATTTGTCTGAATATGATTTTTTTAGAGCCTTTGTAAAAAAATGTTTTTTACGTTTTAAATTTCTCAAAACGAAAGAAACATATCCGCATACTTTAAATCAATTTCCATTGATTAATATAATGTGTATACATATATTCCTGTGTACATTTCGTAAATAACGCCAGTGATTTTTACAGAGGGAAGAACTCACAAGCTTTGCGTTTGCTCCTACAGCAAACGAAAGCAGGAGCTCTGCGCCATTGACAAATCCATAAAATAATTCATCTGTTAATGAATAACAAAATAATCCCCTTGTAAATTGGCAATCTACAGGGTCATACAACACGATCGCGCCATATGCGTACTTGTTGTAATTTGTCATTGCTTGCTTACTCATCTCCAACACATACGCATTGTCAGCGGACCAAGACAGTGTCGACGCCGCGGCGCGCCGGCGAATTTCATTTCGTACATAATCAACGTGATTCACTGATAGTAATAATAGTTATAGCCGTGCACGCAGCGCACATACACACACACACACACACACACACGGTGTGACTGTGTGCAGATACAATGTTATGAAATTATGTGTGTAGCGCTATTAATATGGGGCGGCCCACACCGAAACGAGGCGCACGAGGACCAAAGCGGCCGCGCCCGATATTTATAGGCGAAGCCGGAGCACGCGGCACGGCACCCGGCACCCGAAAAGTATTTGACCTAGAGCTAGAAACTAGCAAAGCTTTAGAGAAGCTAGACACGCACGCATGAACAACCAAACCGCATGCATTGCCACGCAATGATTCGCAATGAACCAATTTGTCGAGGAGAGACCCCATTGTCGTATGTGGCGATTGGTGTCAAGTGTACCATGTGGTTTTTATCGCCTGTAGGTGGCGTTAAGATAGTTAATGTTGAAAATATTGATGATAGATGGCGCGGTTGGATTGGATTTTTGAATTTTCAATACATATTTTCGTCGCATTTTTTGATTTGCACAGCTGCGTATACTCTAGCAGCCGTAATTGTGATCGGATTCGAAAAAACGTTTGTTGAAAGTACATACAATTTTCTTGAACATGAAGTCGTTCATTTTTCACATACACTTTTGACATTAAACTACGAAAAACATATTGAAATACATATATTATCAAAAAATCATTAGACGTCATATTCTAGATAATTTAAATGTCTACAAAATGAGCCAACAACCAGCCAAATCGGTTTAGTACAATTGCCTTAATCGTGTACGCAAACTCAAAAAATGTAGGAATATAAGCAGATGGCTTATGATGGAATATAATATGATAAGCAATAATAAGTTGGAAATTTCCAAATATCAAATAGTAACACATGAATCAAAATTTCACATGCTTAAGGCAAGATGACGTTAGTTATTAATTTTTTTAAACAAACAAAATCCACATATGCAAATGCAACCATTTCACTTTTTACACAATGAAAAAATAATCAATAGCAAACGTATGTTAAATGTATGTATTAAATGTATAAATGTATGTTAACCTTTGAAAAATCCCATAAAACATGTATAGCTACAAATATTTACGAAAAAAAAAACAAAGTAATTGGTTTTCACAGAAATAACAATGGTGATACCGCCTGACTAACAAAACAAAAATAAAAGTCACTCACACACTCTTTGTGTTAAATGTAATGTGAATAGTTTTCGGCCATATGACACACATGTATGAATGAAAGAAACAAATATCGTTTTTTTATTACTAAATTCCAATTCTAATATTTTGCAGCGCAAACACGAATCGAAAAATTGGCACAGATAACCGAACCGCGGTGGTTTGTCACGTAAGAAGAAACGAGATTGTCGTGTTTGTTATTCATGAAAATACGTGATTTCGGGGATTTGGACACCTTTCTCTATCTGTTCTTCCCTCTGTGCTCCCACTGTGTTTGACATGTCCAGGCTATTTGGGCGTCCGCTGGAAACCGCAAGATTGTGTGAAACCACACAGAACATCCGCCTAAAGTATTCCACATCCGACTACAGCTTTCAACTCTAACTCCTCGACAAACTCAGATTGCAATAAATCTTTTGCATTCCTTTCAGCCAAAAGACTGTGGCCCACAATACGTGGCGGGAATGAACCCTTTTGAGGTCTACCTCTATCAACACAATCACCGCAAGTCTGGCTACGGTTGAGTTACTATTTGATTGCGTTTAGAGGTTATGTCAAAGTATGTGAGGGTTTATTAGGGTTGTTTCAAGCTACAAAAGGGAAAATTAGATGAGAGATTAAGTTTTGAGGATCAGATTGGACATAATACAGCTTAAGCCACATTTTAAAAGTTATGTATTATGAAATTCCAGTTTGTTCATGTTTTTTTTTGCGAGTTCCTAGTCCTCTAAACCTTGTATAGGTGGCATTTGAAGGACTCTTCCATTGAAGGGCCTTTCGTTTCATTCTACGAATGAAAGAAAAGAATGAAGAAGCATTCGCCTCAATTGAGGGCAGTCTTCAAGTCCAAAAATCACTTTTCTGGCATTTGAAGGACCAGCCTCTATATGTTCGCCTCTAACGGTTCAAATGCATATATTCTCATATAAAACTAAATAAAAAGTATTATCGGAGAAAAATGAACCGACAGGATCAGAAAATAATTAATCATTCATTCGCAACGCACAAACAACTGCAAGGAAGTTCAATGTTTACGCTTTTAGTATTACTCTCTTCTCTCGTCCTCTTTTGCTGATACATTCGCAAAATTTACTTCTCTCTAACTCGACTCCTTGTTGGCATCGAATAACTATTAACCATCGCACCGTCAACAGCCTCTCGTCCAATCATCAAACCATTTTCAAACGTTACCTCTCACGATATAACGCTGAAATCGATCAAAGTTTATGCGCTTCAACCTCATCCACCTTTCGCACATCATCTAATAATGACGATGACGATGATGTGTTTACGCAAAGCGCTCCGTAGCGTCTCGGTGTTTGCGTCAAAAGTGGCCAAATGGCTCATAAATGTGCATTTTTGTGCGTGTTTATATTTTCGCTCTTATGCGCCGCTCACATCTTCATAATTAATATTCGACATGTTTGCACGCTTTACGCGCATAGCCTATACCTGCCACCGCGAATCATAATATCTGGTTGGAAACGGTAGCAAATAGCGCAATTTGTTCACAATTTACGTTCTCGGCGTTAATTTATTGCTCTTTTGCAGTTTATACTTTACTCACTTTTTTTCCTAGCACTTTTCACGATATTGGAAAACTTGCAAGTTGGATTTATTCAGATTCTATTCAGAATAAATACAAATTTTTAGAGTTGGTGAGGTTTTGATTTATGATTTCTAGGGAAATTTGGTTCACTCACTCCTCGGTGCTGTTGGATAAAATGCCATAGAAAACCCCATAAAACCTTT
>WSZQ02110063.1:0-11095 GCA_019419845.2 Weissflogia rhopalogaster
CACTTTAGACGCAAATGAGGATTATCAATTTAACATTTGGATTTCGTTTGTAATTAATCTTTGGCTTTAGGGAGTTATCATTGCGCGGCAAATGTCAAACATGCGAATATTCTATCACTTGCCTCCCATGCATATTATTTAATTATGCAATATCATGTTGAAATGTTTGCATTTGCTGATAATCGAAATTTTAAAAACGCAGACGATATTTTGTTATTTATTCGAATAGTTTCGTGAAAAAATACTAAATAGTTGACAGAGCAATTTAAAGCAGTTTAGGTAAGATTAGAATATAATTATTAAAATTGTTTTTTGTTTACTTATACTATTTTATAAGGAGTGTTTGAATCTAGATGATTTAACTGTGTTTACGGTATTATCGGATATGAAGGATTGTTATAATTGGCATGTCGGAATGGAGGAAATAAATAATTTATAATATTTCATTTTTGGTTTTACCTATTTTTTCATTGTGAATTTGTAGAAATTGTGGTGTTCTCTGGACATTTCCATGTAATTAAAGAGATAACTTTATTGCCATTGAGTTCAAGTGTCATTATAGATAAGAAAAGTAAAATTTCACAAAAAATATATAGAAATATTTGGGAGTTATTCCACTAGTATGCATATCGGACACGAGCAACTATTACGAGTATTACATAATTAATCTTTAAATTCCCTACATAAGGTTGAAAATTGCAAATATTTTTGGAGATAACACGTTTATCAATAGGATTATAATTGTTTAATGATTAGTATTGTTCTATGTATAAACAATACCATACACGTGCTACTACGACATTCCTTGCATAATTGAATTCGTCTTTAAATTTCCTACTAAATGTTGAAAATGCAAATGAAAGGGGCAATAACTTTTCAAGATAACACGTTTTAAAGATGGATAGTCTATTTTTTCATTTGCTAGTTAGTCTAATAATCTTGTAATACTAACTAATACTACAAGCGTAACTTAATTGAATTCGGCTTTAAATTTCCTACAAAAAGGTGAAATATGCAAATTGAGCAGAAAAAAAATGTTCGAGATAACACATTTTAAAAATAGCTAATGTGTTTCCCATGTAAAAAACCTAAACATTTTTCGATAATTCTCGTTTTGTTATGCTTGAGCAACAAGTGTTTATGGAATTTTTCTTTTTGTTTCATTTCACCTAGTTGTAGAGGTGGTTGGAAAAATTATCGATACTTTTGAAAATTTACTATTTCGGCGTCATCTTGATAAATAAAACATTATCAACATTTGTTTATTTCTTAAGAAGCTGCCAATAGTTGCTGGAAGTGTGTACTTCCATTTCTAGATTTATTCTTATTGTCTCGGTACCGTCTTCTAGCATTTCAAGATTACGAAACTGTATTGCTGATAATTAGTGTGGAAATAGCAAATATTAATTTCACTTTCATATCATTCGTTTACAACCGCACAAACGCAATTATGACGACTTAAAGTCGTACCATTCGTTGCAGAATTACACAACTTACAATCCGACACTCTCTTGGCGTGCACTTGGAAGATATTGTGAATTACAAAGCGATTCGAACAATGTTAATTCGCATACAATAGCAACCTCACGATTCAATTAAATCGAAAGCCACATTGCGTCTTGCGTGCATTCTACCGCACCACACATGCACCTTGTAATACTCCTCTCTAATCAGTTGGTAAGTAATTATGTATGTCATTGGGTCAAGCTGCTTTTTCCACGTTTAGTAATCGTGTTTTTGCACCTTTTTGTGCTCTGACTTGTGAGTCAACGTGAAGTTTGCGCAGCTGAAAACAAAAAAAAAATGTATACACACTGGGCGATAACGCCGTACAAACAATTGTGTTTTGCACGACGCGGCGCGGAGTGGTGCAACATTTCGCAAAATCATTGGCGATTGTTTATAATATTCTGATCAGATTGCAGGATTGTTTCCAAAGTGCATAGCGACGGTTTTATGATTGGCGATTATGTGACTTTAAACAGAGCGTGGCTTCCGTAGCGTCTCATGAAATTGTTGTTAAGTTTCACAAGGGACATCCATGAATTGTCCGACTTCGATTTGAATGAAAAATATTGTACGTGTAGTTCACATATGGAAATAGTTTATGTTAATGGAATCTTTCAACAAATGTTCGTTCAAATCGAAGTCGGACAATTCGTGAATGTCCATTGTCAGCTGTCCAGTGTATGTATAGTTGCCTACCGTTGCCTACCGTACAATTATTTGCGTCTATTCAATATATTCATCAACTATCTTTAGTTTTTTTTTAATGTGGCAGAGGAAATGTATCTCAAAACATCATAATAGTGCTTGAAAATTTTTAAAAAATCTCAAAACATTATAAAAACTTTTTTTTTAGAAAATTTGCGTTGAAAGTTACATAGTTGTCTGAACGTCTTATTGCTAATCTCAAATAACACGTGATATCAATTATGTGGTCTAGACAATAATTACTTGGTACATAAAAATTGATATACAATTTATGTCCTTCTGTCATAATCAGCGAATATTAAATGTGTTTGATTGCGTTCGCCGATCAGGCGCGTTGTGCGTGATTTGGACGGAAAGCAGTAGAAACCAGTTGGTGAGGATTTCGCTGGAAGTCGTGCCGACGACGGACGGCTTCTCCAAAAAGGTAGAAACCAGCGAAGAACGTTGGCGCCACCGGTTCGTGAGAGTTAAGTCAGAGATGGTGCCCACGGCAGTGACCAGCTGGCTCTGACCACAGAACCAAACTACATATTGGCTATTATAAACAACGTTTCATCGTTGAATGTTTTTTTAACATAGCCTTTCATGAGCCTAACCTACCTCAATATCGCAACTCTTTTAGAGTTTATCCTATGTTAATTTCAAATCGACAAAGAAATTATGTGCATGTATTAATATATTAGCAAATCTTAGGAGATTCAAGAACGTATGATTAATAATTCAAAAGTAAAATTTGGAAGATTAACTTTCAAGGAATTATAAATGTGAAAGTGGTAAAATATTGCACTTTATATTTAACTCTTTTGTGTATAAGTTGTTCATTTGTGTACAAATTCTTTTAATAACTAGTACCGAAACAATCATTGTTAGATGCAACAATAGACCATTGAAGATTTATTAGCTAGCAAAAAATTGAATGTGCTTAAACTTTTCCAATAAAACCATAAAAGCAAATTCTTGAAATAGTTTAAAATTTAGTACGTATTTAAATATGTCGATTTGACATACTAATTAGCATTGATATTGAATTTTATTTGCGTAGGACATGTCTTAACTGCTTAACAATAATATATGTGCATTTTTTCAACTCATTCATTTGCCAAGACAATTTGTTTATTGTCAATCCAGGAATATGCAAAAGACAATTAAATTCTTATCAATTACGTCAATGTATATTTGGGTAAAGCATGAATATGCCATAACCTTAAATTTGTTTAACCTATCCGATCGTTACGAACCTGAATTTTAGTAATGCTAATCATATAATGCTAATCAGATATGTTCATGTGGTAAATGAATTTCGTATCACATTTCGTATATTTCGTATATTGTTCGTACCGGTTAATATTTCGGGCCTCATTCATATGACAAGAAATTTTGTTTTTCAAATTCAGAATTCAGGAAAATGTTTAAAAACGATAAATTTTCATCAGTTACGTCAAAGCATAGATGAATCGTTAGAACCTTATCTAACCAAAATGGTACGGTTCGGGAGTACAATTCCTAGCTACTAAACTTATGGCGGATAGTTGATTGGCTCTTCAGGCGGCCAAGAAAATCGAAAAATCGCAGAATTGTATATTTGTGTTCAGCTATTTTTTTGCATTTTTAAAGTGATTTTCAAGTGGTACACCCTTCAGCATTCTGAGTAAATTACATTTTTTTACCCTCTTATGGATAATCCCATGTAAAGATATATACTTTGATCGGCCGTCAAGAAAATCGCGGAATTACATATTTGAATTAACTAATCACCCATGTCAATAAGTAACATATACACATTACAGGTGAGGTTTTGTAGTTGTCTTTAACCGAATGCTGCAGGAGTTTGTGCCAACTACATCAGTTCCTAAGAAATATTGCTTACAAAAACTTGTAAGATGTTTAATAATGAGTTATGTATTTGTTGTTTATACTCGTTCACATCTCCAGAGAATTGTCAAAAACAAATGAATTTTTAACAATGCCTTTAAACTTTTCATGACTAACAACATAACCTAGTTTAACATGTTTACCACAACGTGGAAGTGTTACTTATAATTATTAGTTACTTATAGTTTATACACGTTTATGTTTACTTCAATCATTCCTTTCACAAGAAATTTTTGTTTTCAATAATTCCAAGAACTTATAACTCATTAAAGTCATATCAATAACGTGAAAATCTTCCATACCTTGCCGTAAGTTATCAAAAATACTATTGCCTTTACCAAATTCTTTACCAGTCTTGACCAAAATAGTCTTTATCCAATTCCATACCAATACTAATTGTAAGACATAATATATTATTATTCCTTCGTCAGTAGTAAGGTAGTAACGATATTTATCAATCGTGTTTTATAACAAACATAAGTATTCTTTCCACTTCTCTAATTCCACTTTTTATGGCCAACGATAATGAATGAATCAGCATTGTTGGTTGGATGTCGGTTAAACAGTTGTATGCTAATCGTAGACGAAAAAGAACACCATACAGCTAGTAGTGAAAGAATGAGATGCCAAGTAAGCCAGGCGATTCGTGTGACCACTGTTTCAATAAAAAAGCGGCTCCGCCTAGCAACTGTTATAATAATCATAATAATCGTGTGTAATAACTGTGCCAAACCTACATCCACGTTTACTACCTACTATACATCGCCTGCCTACACGTTTCTGCGACCAGACTTGTACGGAAATTACGCTTGTAATTGGAAGTTACACGCGCGGCAATAGCAATCAGTCGAAGGTGTTGAACCTGATTGGGAAATCTCTTTGATTAATTTCTTTTTCCACAGCCGGCTTTTAATTAAGCCTGGGAGGAGTGTGTGGATATTAGAGTTGATTTTATCATTAATCATACTCTATTAAGAGTAGTAGTCATGCTGGTCTTGCTTGCTTCTTTACTAACTAGGAAGATGTGTGTTATTTTATTGAGCAGAGTTTACTAAACTTTTTTTCATTTAGCTAGTAATCTTACATAATCTGTCTTAATGTAACCTAATATAACCTCACTTGAACTGACGTATCATAGCCAAGCGTTACTTAAAACAAACTGCAGTTTCATTCTGAGGAACAGAGTTTGTAAACCATTGCCATAAGGAAGACTCCTAAGATTAATTCCCGCTAGATATATTGAAAAAAACAACAAGCCCGTATAGTCATTAAATTTTAATCAGCCATCTCCAACCATTATTAACACATTAAGGAAGGAATTCAATATTAGTCTTACGGGCCAACTTTATTTAAACTCACATTCAAGTCACTAAGAAGCAGTAAAAGAGAAATGCAGTTGACAGAGCAGTCATTCTCACACTTTTGACACTTCTAAAGAGTGGTTCCCAGACGAAAAAGGTACAGAACGATTTAAGGACGTCGTGTCGTTCTTTGAACGGAATGAATTGATCAAATTCCTTTGCGCTGTGCTTTGAGTTTTGAACAACTAAGCTCATTTTGTAGACCTGTGTCCAGTAAAAAACACGTGCATCCGAAGAGGGATAAGACCTGCCATCTCAGCATTAGCCAAGATGGGAGTTTAACGGCAGCAGACACATTTCAGAAAGGTTGTTAGCACCACGCATCGTCGCTACACCAACAAAAACCCAAGATACGCATGTGCATTTTATACAGAGCACGCACGACTTTCGTCTGTTCGTTCTGCCTGTGAGCTGTTTCCTTTTTCCGTCGTTTTCTCCACAAAACTCGTCGGGAATATATGTGGCAAAAACAAGGAAACGCTTTTCCTCCACCCGGGTTCATTGAAACTGGTGTGTCTTGGCTTAATTGCCGGTTGTCGCTCGGTCATGGCCTGGGTTCAGCACCACGTGGTACGTGTTACATGTGAGTGTGAATAGTCGGTGTTTAAAGTATAAACCCGGCCTAGATTGGGTTGATGAACCCATTTTTCGACGAATATAATTGTCGGGTCGGCATCTGTCTCCTATACCAGCCAACCCTCAACGAAAAACGTTAAAAAAAACTCTAAAATTTCGCCATATTACTAGTAAATCATTCCTAAACCTATACCAACGTAAATACGAACGGATATAGATAATTATGTGTAATCGTAAGTTTTTAATTGAGACGAGTGATAACCGTTATCAGAGCAAATTCATTCATGGCTTTTTATCATCGGCTTCGTAATTCCCATTTTCTTCAAGCATGCAATGTGTAATTAACGTTTGTGAGGCTCCTCGTGGTCAGTGTAACTTGACCTCATCAGACGTATCCGACTGGCGAATCGGCCGCACTTGGCAACCGAATGTTATATTTAAATTTATAAAAATAATGCCGTTGCCGCAGACGGCACAGGCCAACTCGCAAGCGCCACATAATGGCAGGCCTTTCGAAGCGATCCGAATTGATACTCCGACCAATAGTCGGCTAATCCACCAATAGCCAACTTAATTGGTTTTCGTGCAATTACGCGAATCCTGTCTGTCTACTGGCGATCATTATTTTTAGGCTGAGATTCAGATAATGTCTTTAATACGCGTCAACGAAATAGAGAAATTTAATCTTGTGAGAGTGTCTCCACTCTAGTAAGCTAATATTAGGCAAATCGGCGCATGCCTGAACTAAATTTAACCACCAAAGAGTGTAGTTGTTAAGTATACTCAACTGAACTGATAGCACCGCCAATTCAGGCGTGCATTCACTTATTTTCTTGAAATTATGGGACAATTAAAGTATGTCCAGGAATAAAATCAGGGAAATTTAATTTAAAACTAGGTTAGTTGAGTGTGAATATTCATAGGAGACGTCCAAAACACAAGGTTATGGAAAAGTTGTAAATATACACCAAAGGATCATGTATTCCTTTTGGTTTCGTCTTATCGTCTCCAAGGATGTCTGATCCCTTTATCAATTACGATGAATCTGAATAAGGTCAAGAATATAACCTAGACTCTTAGGATCTTATGTAGTTTATGATCCGTGGATTAATGAACCAAATTCACGGGTTTGTATCCTTACAAAAGAGACCACTTCAAATCAAACTTTATTCTTTTCCCTATCTTTCCTATGTTTCCTGGAGCTAGCCGTTGAAAGATATCTGTGACTTTCACAGTCTAACTAGTATAACTAACTAGTACTCAAAAAGTAGGCAACCCAGGTCACATGCACGTTGTGATCGTTCTCATGGCAACATGTTGATTTGCCTGCGAAGCTCCTCAGTGAAAGATATTTTGCTACTTTCTTAAATATTTGTTTGTCATTCTTCTAATTATTCTTATGATACTTAAGTCTTCCTAAACATTCTGGTATTCAGAGCATAACTGGTGTTTATACCCGCCTGTGGGACGTATCTTGAACTGAATAGAGCCCTTAAAATACCTGATTGAGTATATAACAACCTTTTTCTAACCTTTTCTAAAGTTTTAAGTTTTCTAAAAATAACTATGTGTATCTGGTTAAGGAAATGTATACCTAACATTATTAACAGTCTTATCTTACAATTAGAATATTTCAGAGTTCTTAATAATTAAAATATATAATTAAATTTTATCTAGAACGTAGTATATTTAATATTTAAACCTATTAATGACGTATACGCGTCAAACTAAACCTGGCAACAAAGTAATTACCTTATTATTAGTTCAGTTATTTCATGCTAATTAATTCTCAAATTGGTAGAATATTAACTATTATATACTTTGCCAAGTAGAGCCTATGATTTAAATCCAGGCAAAAAGTCGGGAATGTCCTCGAAAAAATATCATGCTATTAGAATAAACTAATTTAGGACTACACGTAACGTATGCAAAATATACGATGTATATTTTCAACCGGTTCATTACTCTACTATGGAAATGACCTAAGTCACTATTTTCAGATTTCAAGAGGATGATACCAGAAATACATTAAAGAAAATGCAATAAAAGTTTACAACTGCGATACGAAATTACACTTATAGGCTTAGACTTGGTCCTACAACCAGACTGCTTGGCTTTTCTCTGTTTTAAGGAAACATAGCAATGTATTTGAGTAATGTTATGTGCCTGCACCTTAACATTTAATATGACCAAACTTTGATTACCGTTACAGAAGGAATGATAAAAATATATTTTATATCTTCCCGTTCCTTTTCCTTTACAAATCAATAAATCGCGTCTGTAAACGAAGAAATACGTATTTGAAACCATAAAATAAATATATTTCCTCATTGACTGTCTTATAATAAGGATTCGTTGACATTCAACTCGAGCGATTTGCCTCGCGGTATGATAAAAATAAATTGAAGTATCCCATGACGCCGATTAAATTTGATTAGCTAAATCCATCGAGACCGATGTTTACACATCATATAGTGACAAAAAGTGGTTAGTTTTTGAACGAGAGCGTTAGGCGAAGCGAGTGTAGTGTGGAAAGGTTCTAATACAGTTGTGCTACTTGTGCATTTCCAACTGTTTCTAAACTTTATGCCAGCATGTGGAAATTGCCAAGCCACGCACACACACATATACACGTGGACAGGTATAAATTATACTATTATAATAATTATACTCAATATCAATATCGATCAATGTAGTTTTTTTTTTATTTTCTGCAACTGCATATAAGCATCAGAATATCAGAAAACATCTGACGATTTTTACACGGGCAAACCTGCTGTTTACTTGAACTTGCCGCGTGGAGTTCAATGGAATTTTTTATTTCTAAATGATAGACAATTGCGGAATGACTGAGGTTGCGCCACATGTCGCGCCGCATTGTCATTGATTTATCATTTAATTCAAAGGGTGTTCGCACATACAAAATACAAAAATGTCTAAATAATCTAAGTTGCAGAAAGCAGTTAATACACATGTCAATGTACATCGTTCGATTTGGGTTCTAACAGATGAACTAATAAACAATTTATTTAACGTCCAAATCGACTAATCGGCGTGTTTGTTGAATAATTTGTCTTCTATTTTCTTGGGGGGTCAAACAACAAATAGCTGTCCGGAGATTGTTGTTTAAATAGACGCACATCGCACGTTTTTAAGGCGACAACAAATACTTGCCAAAAACCACAAATATTGAACGCCAAACTGCGCGTCCAAGTAAACACGAGTAAACTGTGCGTCCTTTCGCAAAACGTTCTTTGCTAATTTTGTCCGTTTAACACTTTCATAATGTAGCGAAAATGCCATCTGTTAAATTGAACTATGGCGTGCACTAATTGTTCGCTTACATAGTGACTTTATTGTTGGTAACACAAGCCGTTGCCGCTTAGCAACGTTTAAATGTTGTTGCATCAGGGTCCATAAGTTGGTTAATCATCATCAATTTTCACTAGCGTTTCGCACTATTAGTTAAACATTTCGACTATTTTTTTACTGTTTACATGAACTTATTGGAGATTTTTTTAAATATTTATTAGTTTCTAATTACGTTGGCAAATTCAATTTCGGAGTTTCTAAGTGTCATAGTCTAATTTGTAAATTTGGAATGAGGTTTATCAGAATAACCTTGAATATTTTCCCAATTTTGAGTTCGATATAGTGTGAAAACTCGCTAAATCAGGAGGAAATTAATTTGGTTCTATGGCACTCTAGGTTACATTCAGGCGATGGATGTTGTCGACACAACAGGGCTCATTGCAAGACTTCGCCCAAAAAGTTCTTTAAGTAGAGCTTCTTCCTCTAAAAAGGTGTATGTGACCTTAAATTAAAAAATGAGTGATGAATATATCCTTGCCCTCCAAATAACCTTAATAAATGATGGAAACAAGGATTTTCAAACCAAAAAGCAGAAATAATCTGTACTGTTTCCTCAAATTTTCCTCAAACCCCATGACTTTCTACCAAACTGTATCGACTGGAAGTGAGATACATATTGGTTTCCAGTATTTCCCTTGCGAAACGCGACACATATGGAGTCGAAAGAGACATTGTTATTACTTCCTGTGTGCCAATAGCATTCACGGCGGCCGGCGTGTGTGTGCCCATTTGACACCCATTCGACGCTGTATATTAATTTGCGCATGTAAATAATTCTCGCGCACTGTTACCAAGGCGGGCTCGCATTACGCAAGTGCTCCATGCGGTTCACTCCCACAACATTGCCAGCGCGCGCTTCGAAATCGGCGAACAAAGCCACGAAACGTGTCTGTCGATAATTTTAATTGTTGAATATCGGTATCCTAGACGTGGCCACGGATATGTTCCACTCGACTGCTTTCAAGATTTCGTCGTTTTTATTGCAACAGGAACGATTTCACTAGGAATTTTAATGGTACTAATTGTAAATGTCTTTCTTTGCATATGTTATGTTATGTTATGTTACTTGAAAATATTACTTATGAAGTCTTTTAACCTGAAAGTTCCATAGAATTGCTACTAATTTCTGAGACATTATTCATGCTTGAGGTTGAGGTTTCCCTGACAATGCAATTAGCAACATATTTTTGGCATGTTAAAAATAGTCATGGGTTATAGTTAGGAACAAATAGATAACAGTTCATATGCAAATGTTTCACTAGCATGCTAAATTGATTGCCATTAAACAATCAATAAATATAGGAAACCATTTTATGTGTTGCTATGTTAGATCTTTAAAGTATGAATAAGTCTTTATGTTCTTTAAGAAAGTTTGATAGAAACTTTTTCCTAACCTCTTAAAGGTGAAGAGCTTCAAAACTTTAAGATTATTGTCATTGTAGAGAAAGGAGGAGGAGCTTTGGAGAATAACATTGACTTGATATCGAACACATACTAGGAGGAGCCTCGGAGGGTGAGAAATTAAGGCCACCTTCTAGATTAAAAACTGTGCCTATATTAAAAAAAGTAATTCATCAAAAAAACAACGATTTGATGAAATTTGATGATATCCTTGCCACCACTATATTGAAAACTAGTCACTCTCGCTAATTATCAAAACTCTTTGAGGCCATGCAATCTCTTCTATTCAACGTCAAATA
>WSZQ02110063.1:15696-27500 GCA_019419845.2 Weissflogia rhopalogaster
ACGAATGACACCAACCGGAATCAACAAATAGAACCTTCGACGTGAATTTGCAACAATTTGCCTGCCAATTGTCCACGTACTTCTTTTTACTTACTACCGCCTGTTAAGACTTCCTTATCGAAATTTTACGCCAGACGCATACAACCAGTAATTTCATTTTCACGTTTTACTACTCCGGAATCTAATGCCGGAAATAAGTAAACAATTTTGCTCGAATATTAGCTATGGCTCGTGGCTTAACTTAACCTACTAAACTGATTACATTGTCTACATGACAAACATAAGTAGGTAAAAGTGTGGAAAAAAAGAAAGGATGAAGTCAATTCAAAAGATGTACTCTGATCGAGCTGTTTGAGCATTTTTCGCGTTGATTCGGTTTGATTAGAACTTGTTTAAACTGGCTAGGCTCATAGAAAACGTGGTTCACATATCCCCCTTCAAAAAATTCCACAAGTGAAATTAATTGGGTGTCGATTAGGTGCTACTCGCGATGAGAATTATTTTATTTCAGCAATTACATTCCAATTTGTACAGCCACTTTCGATAATTGAGTCTATAGATCAATTTCGGTGTGGTATTTTGAAATATGCCTACTCATTCACATTTAATTGTAGAAATTTTGATATAATTTATTCAAGAGGAGAGAAACATGTTAATTGTATTTAATTATAAGAGATAACAACTGTTAATTTTCAGTGATTGCATTTTTATTTTTATTTTTGTGTATGTGTGTGTGTGTGAGAGAAAGAGAGAGAGAGAGAGGGAGAGAGAGAGAATAAAATGTAATAGGTTTTCTTAGGTTAGTTTGGTTTCTAATATATACAGACGATCAAGGTTTACAATAAATTTAATTATACAGTAAATATCATTATACAGTAAATATCACAGACAGGAATTGAAAACGTTCATTGCCCATAATGCGTTTGATGCATTATATTTCACTTACTAATTGTAAGTCCGGTGTTCAACTTATTATTTCGAGGTGCACGCATCGAGGCGTCAAACCCATCAAGGTGAGGGTCGAACTACACACATAAAGCATTTTAAAGGTATATGAAGTATGACTACAGGCCTATGAACTAAGGTTGAAAACAATTGTTACAGTAATTTGTTCCACCAGTTCTACATCAGTAGTGTACACTAATTTTTGTTCAAGATCCTTCCTTATAACAATGTTAAGATACTAATCAACCTTCCACAGAGCTCATAAGATCAGAACCAAGTTAAAATATGTCTAGACCGTCATTTAGGTAATTTAGAAAGTTTGGCCCGATTAAAGTTCGTCCCAGCGATGATTATGTATCTCAGCCAAACTCTAAACGTTTAGCAATGTGTAGCTATGTGTAGTTTAGCAATGTATAGCTAGACGTCTAGAGACTGACTCAGCTCCTAAGAAGTCACAGAGTATTAGAAGGATTTGGCATATTAGGAATATTAGACGAAGGGGACTATGATTATCAGGTATAGAGGATTGCTCAAGATCTACTATTACGACAAGTTAATTTCGAGAGTACCTAGGAATTCTGGAGTTATATTTATTCCCCGTAGTTTTTGTATTTGTTATTATTATCCGCCCCCGTGTTGAAACGTGCCAGTTTTTGTCAGAATACACCGGTGCCGGCTCGTGTACCTACCGTCTGTTTGTGGCTCAATTGCTCAATGCGCTTCGTAGACTTGGCACAATGCATTTTGTCGGTCGGCAGGAGGAATTCGAAACTTGGCCGGACGACAGGACGCCATTGCGACCGGTTTATGCCGAGATTTTTTTCTGCTCCTTTTCGTGATGACCCGACGACGACAGCACCTATGACATAAGTTTTGGACTTTATCAAAATTCAAGTCTACAAATGTAGACTATAAAAATGTAAAACTTTCGATGGGAAATCATAATATTAACGAAACATCATTAGACTTCTACCTGTAAATCATTCAAATCCTTGGAGCTGTATGAAACTAATTCTAACTAGTTTAATTGTTTACGAAATAACATTCACAAAAAGTAAGAACTATAAATTATACAAAAATTTAAACGACAACACGTGTAAACATTATATTCGTTTGTAAACGTAATTAAAAAATATGTAAACTTATCTTTTACATTCTACCAAACATTCAATCGCAATACTTATTTTATATTACACTTTAAAAAACTGAACTTTTGCGTCAGAATATTGCCATAATCAACAACGACATATTGAAACATTTAAAATATTTATAACAACGTAGAACTTACTGATACATAAAACCTACTTACGTCACAGTGACATATCAAAAATATTCTTCATTTGTTCATACATATTTTTTCAATATAAAATCGGCTCATAACATTGATTACTCCTATAATATCATAATTATAAAAACATTACAACTTCCATCTCAAAGATCATTACGTACAATTAAATTGCACTTACATTTGTTCGACATTATATCAATACTATCAATATTATTGATAGTATCTTTCATATTATTTCAAGTATATACGTGCGCCTAACCTGAAATCTAGTGCAAATTGTGAGCAAAATACTTATCTCTACTTTCCATCAGCCTTCAACTTCAAATATTGCAAAATCATCATTTTTTGTGTTGATTTCAGTTCGTATTGCAAATATGCCAAGGACAATAACATACTTACCCTAAAATCTACTTCTTAAAATATAAACAAATGAATTAGGAATTTCGAGTAAAAAACAAAATTCGTGGTTTAATAAAGAACGTATTTGATATGCAGTCGTGGAAAACATTTGTCATTATACACAGAATTGAGAAACATCAACGGAAATCAACACAGACAATGTGTTTAATCAACACGTGTTGTTGATAAATCGTCGCGCATATTGCAAATTCCACAAACTTCACAATCGTGACTTTTTATTAATAATAGCGAAGTTCGTGTTGACAATCCTTGGTTCTTATCAATTCATCTTGTGTTATTGACTCCGGAAGAGATTCGCAAAACATCACTTAAACGTCGGAATCGTGACAAATCATTGTTAAATTATTGACATTGTGATAAATTGCGAATGTAAGGATATAGACATTTTCGACGTAGAAGCAAAACACTTAGAAAGTTCACCGTGAATATTCGTAATGAATCAGCTTTTGTGAATTACTAGGTTGATGTTACTTTTGATACGTTTGACGCACAAATCACTGTGTTTTCCTGCTATTAATGTATTACAAACCCATTAATAAACCCGTCAAGTAATAACTATTTACGCCAACTTGGAAAATAGAGAAATATGTGTAACAAGGAAAGATTGTAATGTGCGTAGTAGAAACCTAGTTGTAAAATCAATCCTAAATCGATAGAAATTACGAGGCACATCTTTGATTGTCTCTAGAACATAAATCAAAAGTCCTTGAACTCGCTGCACTTGACTGTAATTTACATCCTACGATCCTCGGATTTCCTCAATGCCAAACTAATCAAAAACCAGTCTGCTACCGATTGCAAATTACCAAATTCACGCAATCACACCTACGTCTTACGATGTTGTTGATGGCGTATTCGAGTACGTTATTTTTAGTAAATAACTTTAGTAATAAGATCAACACTTCTTGGAATTTTAAATTTTCGCTCACATGAAGACGACAAAAAATCCAACATTGAAAAACCCAAACTATTCCCTCGGTAAATTAATACGTTTCGCAGAAGTAACGCTATGTTATTGAATTGCCATGGAGCTTTGTAACTTTACACATATTGACTATTGAATAATACCATGATTCATTCATTTAATTACGTTTTCCCAACCGCTGTTGCAAATTTGTGGAATTATTTAACGAGGAAATGCAGTTCCAGAAATTCGATCGTGAAAATATCGTGTTGTGATCATCATGACAAAAACAGCTTAATTTCCATGCAATTTTTTATTTATTCACGGTTGACAATATTTAATGTATCGAGGTACATAATTTAAAAGTACTAGAACGAAGTCTGAGTCATATACTTTAAACGAACTTATTTTAAAATATACGTTGCATTATTCCGAATTATTTTCTAAATTTATACCTGGTACATTTGCATACCTATAATTGTCGTAAAGTGTAAAGCACAAAGGCGTGATGACGACAAACGAGAGCCATAAAAATCAAAGACGTTTGCGAAACTTGCGGGCGCGAAAAAAACCGAGTAATTGCAAAGAAATTGACGGTGTTTACATTGAACTATAGGATTTTACGTAAGAGATGGAGTTTAATGTCTTCAATTTGTATATAATCGTGCGCAGCATGCTGCACAAACACGAAGTACGTAAATCACGTACATAAATCTTCATTAAATACCTATCGATTATTTATCTGTACATGTTAGAATCGCGATTGAGTTTTGAAATTTGTAATTTCGATATTCAAGACTTGATGTAACCTTATAAGGGTCCTAAATCAAAAGGTTATGGAGTTTTTAAAGAGAATGTCTGTATTCTGCTTTAAACGTTGGAATAAATAAGTTTTTCTTCTTGAATTTGTTGTAGTCTGCAATATACTATCTGAATGAGGGTTATAAAAGTTTCTAAAGAGGTTGTGTTTTTTCCAAGATCATTTAACGGTTTAACGGCAAGCAATCAAGCAAACGGTTACATTTTTGTAAACATTGATTGAAATGAACCTGGCGGAGTAATTTTGAAGTCATTGTATGTTAAACACGTTTCTACCGTTACTACATGATGAGCAAACTGTGTGAGACTATAGCGGTAAGATCAACTTTCGGAAGTGTCTAATCTGTTTCCGTTTCAAATTGGCAGTTCATAGTCTAGGCATTTGGAGGCTCGCCTGTTTAGTCAGGTCAATAGATGATAAAATGCCAATTAACAATGGTTAATTCAACCAAGCTTGACTCATTGTCAGCTGGTGATACTCAAGCCGATAGGGACAGTTTCCAACTATGCAAATGTTTTCCTATCATATAGTACACTGACTAGGAAGCCTAGGAGGGTTATCGCTAAGTCGAAACATTGCATAGAGGTTTGGAAAATTTGAGCCTGGGCCTTTAGAAGTTAAGCGAGGCTAGTCGACATCAAGTCAATGTTTTTCGTTTTGCCGATAGAGACCCTAATTTAACAAAACCGTCTGTTCATGCCAGAGGGTTTCGCTTCTTCTAGCATTTGGGGCTTTTCGAATGCTCGCAACTGCTGTATGCATGGCGGTACGTGCATTTCTCTTCATCTCGTAGGATTGCAGCTTGTGCGAAAGGGCAATCGCCCGACCGCCGAGCAAACCCATTGGAGGGAAACGACAACAAACGGGTCCCGTGTTTGTTAGAGCGCCCAGGGTGTGTTTGTTCACATTGCCTCGCTCCGCGTGCACACATCACGAGGTCGACGATGAACTGAACTCGAAACTTTGTCGGTAGCGCCTACAAAAGTAAACGCGTCGCGCCGTCGTCGTCGTTCGCGACTGACGCCAAGCCTCGTAAACCCCGCGCTGTCGTCCCCTCTGCTCCATCGTGCCAATCGCTCCACCAGCTATATAAAGCCGTCGGCAAACGCGATCAGCATTTAGACACGGTGCGGTCCGTTTTGGTGAGAGGTTTAGCTTGCGCACTCTACACGCTAACTCGCTCTCCATCGTTCGCACAAACGTCCAGCCAAAGTTCCCATACGAAAAACGTGCATTCAAAAATATACGAACGCGTGTTATAATCAGAAACGATTCTAGTCACTTCTAAACAAATACCAACCAAACTGTGCTGATTAACTGATAGACTGCTAAAACTGTGCTGAAAGTCTACACACGTTCTTGAAGCGTAAACCTTGTGATTTGTGTCCTACAAGAACGAACTATTGCAAACTTGGGATTAACTCCGTACATCCTAGCTGACACCTTGGATTACGCATCGCTTTCATCTGAACTCGACGCACGAGTTCGGATCGAACCCCTTTTGAGACAGACGCAGCGTAAAGGCTTAAAAATTGCTATCTTCGGTTTTACGCGTCGCGGCCCCTCGAGCAAAATGGTGGGCAGCAACGGCACCATGATTGCCATCCGTCTTGTTCGCAGCAAGCTGCGGAAGCGCGAGGAGCACAGCAACAGCGTGCATCCCACGGACGTGGTGCTGCATCAGACGGCGACACCGCCGCCACAGACACCACCTCAGGCCACGCAGCAGACGACGATACAGAACAGTCCTTTGAGCGTCGTCGCCAACGGCCACCAACAACGTGCCGAGCAGCCGCCGGCAAGCAATACCAACGGCGAATCGGTCGCCTTCCGAACGCCCTACGCCCTTTGGCAGTATCCACCCCAACCGCAGCCTCTGTACAACAATACACAGGTAGGCTGCGTGACAATCGCGAATTCGCTACTCGTATTGGCAACTTGAAAAAAACGCAAAACTTTGACAAAAATGATTTTCGACCATGCACCTCTCGCGCGCGTTAGGTCTCGCCACGAGTTTGGCCAAACTGAAGGGAAGTGGAGGACCTGAGGACCAGCACTTTATTTTCAGAAGGACCAACCATTGAGGAAGGAGAGACGGAAGCTTTTGCTTTTTTGTGTACATCTCATTACTCTCAGGCATTTCATTTTTTGTGTCTTTAACGGTCGGGCATATAACGGACTTCGTACCGCGTAAAATATGGCAGTTCGCGCAATGAAACCGTTTTTTGTAGCACTAGGTCACGATATGCAACGTCACTTATCGAATTTCCAACGTAGCCATTTTTAAAAGTGTGTAGCACAAACGAAATCAAAAAACGTGGCCCGTCGCGCAAGGACAATTTAACCGCCTTTCAACATTTTCGGCTATCAGCCTTTTCGACTATATTTGATTATTTCCAATTTATTTATAATTTGAAAGGCACACGCGATTTGCAAATAATTCGCCACTTTTTTGGTATTACAAAAATGGTTGAAAGTTGCGGCATTGCCTTCACCACAGCAGCTTTCACCATTCGCGAGTTTTTTTAACGGTATTCGAAAATGGAATAATTACCTATCTACAAACGATGATCGACGTTAGTCACTGTTCTATGTCTATTAAACACATTCCAACTAACAACCATAAGAAAGGAAACAATTAAGCATTCTTTGCATTTACCCCGTATTATTGTGTCGCAAAGCATGCTGAATCGTTTAATCATACATTGCAAATATCGTTGATTAACCATCCAATGCCAATTTGATTTATTGTTGTTGTTAATTCTTTTTATTGAAATAAAGATATTTAAAAAGCAAACTTCATGCATGAGTCATCATGTGCTGTGTCTGTTTAATTAATTGTTTCTTTCCAGCCGAACCATATGCCATCGCATTATCTATCCTTGGAGGCAATTATAGGAAATTTTGGCAGCCGTCGCAAGCGATTTAATAGCACGTAATCATTGTTGATCTAATAGTTAGTTAGTTTTTTGTCTGTGGGTTTAGTTTCTTTCATTTTACTGCGCAATAATACGCTTAAAACTTTGTTCTTTTATAATTAGCAGCCCACGGTCCCAAGATATGCAAACGAATGTTCGAGGAAGTGCTTCGTCGATTTTTCAATGTTTTCTAATTAGAATTCCATCTCGACCACCATCTCCGTGATGTGTTTAACATGAAAGGACGTTGAACGCTGTCGATATTTAGATCTCAAGGTTTTCCACCTGGCATGATGGATCCTGGCAGTACGCTTGCAAAATTTCTCTATTTGCATTCATATTTTTTGTTATCACACCCAGGTTTCGATACATTTCGTGCTCAATAGGTGTCCGGTCCAAAGTCAAAGGCCTTCTCCTACCATAAATGAATATTTGTTCTGTCGTCCTCGGCGGCCATTATCGTTTCGCGACGGTTAATTACCGTTAATGTTTTTTTTTCCTTCCAAGTATTTGCATTTCGTGGTTTTGCGTTTTTTTTCAAAGTTGTTGACGTTTTTGTCGAGTACTTTCGCTGTTTTGTGCAATGGCAAATTACTGACGGTTTTCTGTTTGTCTGCAGGAAGTGAACGTACAGAACCTGTCAACTGAGCGTCCCGGCTTCGCTCGCGGCTTCCGGAAAAACCTTGGTGGCCGATGGCGCCGCCTGGTGAAGAAGAAGCCCGAGACGGAGGTGTACACGATACCCGCCGAGCTGCGGCCGCAGCTCAAGCAGATCTACGTTTATTAGAGGCTGCGATACGCCTAGAATTTAAGCACAAATCAATCCACCCTCTGAAGAACCATCAACGAAACGCATCCATAAACGTCTCCACGTTGCTCCCCAGGAAACATGTGGGCAACTGTTGACTGTTGGCTCTTCATAATTTAGTTAATTCTGCGCGTGCACCGGCTGCACGCCAAGTTTTTACCTTCCTTAATGAGACTGACTATTATCAAAAATAAAACTAATATTGATGTGATTACGCTCGTAATAAACACATCAATATTGTACATGCGACTAGGACTAGGTTTTAACAATTGCCACGTATGAATTCCCCTAGAATCTATTCGCTATCTTAGTCGGGACCTTCGTGGAGTATTATCTAACGAGTATAGTTTGTACATAGTTAAACAAAAACTTCGTTTGCATTATACTGTAGAATGCATCGTAAAACCTACGAGGCAGTGAAAATTGTACACCTAGACGCGCAATTTTCACAAATATGCAACATTTTTAGAAGACAACTACAAACGAAAAGATTATGTGATGAGTTGTTCTTATTTTTAAGCTAACTTAAATATTTAAATACTGAATGAATGGGCTTGTGCGCATGGAGGATGTAACATCGCAACAAGCGGAATGTAACGTTGAATATTTGTGAATAATCAATCATGTAAGATGAATTAAATTAATTTAAACTTGATTGGAGTCTGAAGATGTATCCTGGACAGGTCAAGACCAATGTAAAGTGCTGAAGAACAGGATTTGATGCAAATATTTTTGTAATGAAATTCTGAAAATAAGAAAGATGAAAATTAAAGACAGAACTAAATTGCAATAATCGTTTTATTATGCTAAACTTATTGGTAGCTTTACCAGAAAACCGATTGGGAGCGAGTTGCAGCTGTATAATTTTATACATTTATTTTAATCCTACTAAAATTAAGATAGCCAGCTATTTATATATTATATATCTACGTGCTATTATTTATCAATAGCTATTTAAGAGCTAGTCAGAGTTGTAGATGTGACCAAGATTTTTGTCATATGTATATAAAAATCAAAATTATGGTAGGTGATAGGTAACAAGGATCTGCGCTCTAGAAACTTGCGTTTTGCAGTAAGATAAGTAATTTGTGGAAACAAATTCGACAATTGTACATAATTGAATATGTGATTTGTAACATAACGCATATTATATTTGTATAAACAGTATATAAGTATATTATTATAATCATAATAATTCTATGTGAATTAAAACATATCCATTTTAATAATGATTACGTTAATAAATATGAACAGCAACAAATTGCAACAAAAATTAATTCTGTAATCATTTCTCTAAAACATCCTTCAATCTGGTGTGAATTTCAAGAAAATTATAGATAATTTTAAAAATATATTCAAATATGTATAAATCATCACGCTACCGCCATCTAGATTTAAAGAGCGTTATCTACAAGAAACACTAGAGATTCCAACAATTTCTTCAAAATTTTAGATAATTTTAAATTTTCCATGCTGAAAATTACGTAACTTAATTTAGATAAAGCGAGTTATGAATTGTTACGGAAAACTTGTGAATGAAAAGGTTCCGGCTATTTCTTTAATAGTATATAATAATCATTATGGCGCCATCTAATCGTTAATAGCAAACTTTACAGGAAACTACTTCAAATTCATTCTCTTTCACCTGCCATTCCTGCAAAATTTGTTAGGTTGTTTTTAAAGATCCCCAATCCCCATTTTGGCCTTAACCTGTTTGGTGTTCGTCCCTTGTCCTTTTAAATCAGTCAAAGTAATGGTAATTGTGTCGAATATCAGCAGAAGATTATTCCTAAATCTTTATAGAAAGACAAGTTCATCAAGACATATAATGACAACTCCACTAGCCAAAGCTGCAGAAAAAGATGTAGAAGACCTAGAGAAGAATCCTTATTACGATAAATATGCAAAGAAGATTGCGGAACTCCAGAAAACATCTCCTGAGGAATTCCTGGCTCGTGTCGAACAGAAAAAGAAGCAAAGTGAAAAGAAGGCAGAACTCAAAGATAAAGACAGGCAGTTTACTTCGCTGCTGAAACCAAAGGAGAAATTGGAAGGTGCTAGTGAACAACAGCAGGAATCGCTCGACAAGTATATGAAGATTGACACTGTTAAAGATATGAAAGCTGATGAGATTAAAGAAATATGGCTCAAGTATCATATTCAAAAGGAAGTTATTGCTGCAACAATTCCTGCTGCCGAATTTGATAAAATGATGGATCAAGCGAAGAAAACACCTCTGTTTTTACTGCCTCTGCCCAGGTCTCAAGGATATGAGTTTATTGTTCTGCAACATCATTTTAACACTGTACATTTTACTCCTTTGATATGTTATCAAGTAAGTTCAAAGTAATTTATTGATAGTAACATTGGTGGTAACGTACTTCTATTTTTAGGTTCACAAAGAAAATGCGCCGGAATGTTTAACAATAAGGAATTATACAGAATTCAAAGACAGCAAAGGAATGGTGTTGATGAGAGGTGAATTTGATAAAAATACGATTGATGCCAAAGAAGCACAATGTTTAGCTAATCAACTACAAATGTATTACAATCAAAGGGATGAAGAAAAGTTGAAGTTGATGGAAACGTTTACGAAACAACCTGAGTCATTCAAACATCAAGATTTGATTAAACAAATTGAAACGTTGACATTGTAAACTGTAGTGATTGAAAAATTGTAATTATATATTATCATATATATTACAATCATATTATTTTTAGACCTCAGGCATCTAATCCTTTACATATAACAACTTAAATCCCTTCGAAGAACAGTTTTATTCGGAAGAACAGTTTTTTAGCTACTCTCAAACAGCAAGGGAGGTAGTAGAGAACATACGTCAAAAGCAGTGTCAATTGTGCTTCAACGTTATGGGGCATGCGTTGGATGCTGAGTTAAGTGGGAGGACAGTTGGAAAGATATATACGTAATTATAATGTTATTACTGTGAGAGTATCTAAAAAACATTGAAGCACAGGTGGCACTGCTGCTGACGTATGTTCTCTACTACCTCCCTTGCTGTAAGAGTAGCTAAAAAACTGTAAACTCATCCTACCCGCTCGTGCTTGTTGCAATACTTATATACCTTTCCGCCGGTTCTCCCACTTAACTCAACATCCTGCGCATGCGTGATAACCTTGGAGCATAGATGGCACTGCTCTTGACGTATGTTTGCTACTACCAGCGACGCTGTCAGAGTAGTTAAAAAAAAATTAACCGCCCGTGCTTGTTGCATTACTTATATACCTTTCCAAATGTTTTCCCACTTATCTCGGCACCCAACGCATGCGTGAAAACATTGAAGCACAGGTGGCACTGACATTGACGCATATTCTCTACTACCTTCCGCAATATTAGAGTACTTAAAAAGATTGTAACTCCCACTACCCGCTTGGGATTTGTTACGTTACTTATATCCCAACCTGTTCTCCAACTTGTCTCAGCATACGTCGCATGCGTAATAACGATGAAGCATAGATGACTCTGATATTGATATTTGTTAATTGGAAATAACGTAATATTACAATAGAAGGATTTTTGCGCATGCACTCTCAAACGTTGTACGAACGCCCGTCGAATTTCGATTCCCCTTTAGGATTATATCTCTTTGGTATCCAAATAAAATCCCTCATATTTATTATTAGTATTTAAGTTATTGTTTTCTATTACGTTGATATCTTCTTCATATCAATAGTAAATA
>WSZQ02110063.1:27600-49541 GCA_019419845.2 Weissflogia rhopalogaster
TTTCTAATATTACTAATTGTATTGAGAATTCACTAGAACTACTGATCACAATAGTCGATGTTCGATAATTCAAACAACAACAAAACACTATAACTAAACCATAAAAATTATGGGCATCGTTTTCAATAAGTTAACTTATGCTAGCTAATAGAGAACCACATAATTATGAAACAGTCAGAATGATTCAGTAGTTTCCATTGAAAGTGAAACAAGTTTTTATTCCGGTTTACAAAAAGCATATCGAAATTTCGCTCTCTAAACTTATGACAATCAAATTTATCAAACTTGAATGTGATTTATAAATACTGATAAGTATTGCTGTTGATGTGACTTGCGTTATATATAATAGATAGCATTTTGGCAATTGCGTGTACAGGATATTCTATCCATTTCAATTACGTAAACTGTTGATTAAATCAACGAATCAAATACATGCTGTTGTACATGCTTATGGTCAGTACTAAATTGATACTCTAAACACACGCACGAACATTTTATATAACATGTCAGCTAGACAATTCCCCAAAACGTACTTGGAGTTTGAAGGCAGGAAAGTTGTTGATGGCAAGCGAAGACAATTCTGGATTCAAGATGCCACCGAAGATATGTTTCAAGAGATTGAAGATCAACTTTTGGGTCACTTTATTGGTGATGAACCAACTACCAGATATTTAAGTACATCCTAAATGAATTCTTTCTATTCTCTATGTTATATTAAATTATTATTAGAATGCAAAGATGACCCGATTAGTTTGGAGGAATTTCGTGTCATGTGGCAGAAAATCCTCCAAGAGAAATATACGATAGTGTGCTTGACCAAGGACGACGAAGGAAATGTGAAACTCGCTGGTTTTAATGCATTAACCGAAAGTAAAGCAGATGAAAAAGATGATTACCATGTATACCATTAAGTTTTTACATAATATGCTATACAATTTATAATGATCTCAGTTTAAGGGGCAATGTACCAAATCATTGATCAAGATTCTTAAGTATTGTGAAGACCAGCGTAAATTCCACGAAGAGTTTAAACTTGCCAGGATTATGAAAGCAATGGGATTATTCGTCCTTCCGGAATATCGTGGAGAAGGATTGGGGGAACGGATTCTGGATGCCCGTGAATTGCTGTGCAAAAATGTGGGAATTACTGCAAGTCTCACTGCATTCTCATCAGTTATTTCACAGAAATTAGCAGCACGAGTTGGTTTTAAAGAGTATTTTACCATTGAATATGAAGAATTAGGAAAGATTGATCCCGAAATGCATATCCCTGATATTCACAACCACTCCAAGTACATGAAATACATGTACAAAATGTATAATTAAATTTGATTTGTTGTAACAAATATATCTTGTATATATTTATATATAAGATAGTATATATTATTTCAAAGAAATGTTTCTAATTAAACTGTAGAAAATTATGATAGTATATAATATACAATAATATATTGCTAATAAAATAAAATTGAGAAAAAGATTCTTAAATTTCGAAACGTTTTCGGTAGATGACTACAACTTGTTGACGAAAAAAACATCAATTTCAAATTAAATATAACCTTGGACATAAATGTATGTATACTTTTATTTCTATGCAATACATCTAAGTATAAACCATATAAAATCGCCTGATACATGTTTCTGTAGCTCACTCATTTTTCCTCATAAATATTATTCATGTTTACTCAGTAATATTGTAATAGTATTCATACAATATATTTAGCATCAACTAACTGTGATAAATGTAAATTGCCGGAAAAAGAATTAAAGATAGGTACATATATACCGTTTGATAAATAGTCTTAAAACATATCAAAAAAATTGAACTCAATTTTACATCCTAACTCAAAAATGTGGCAATCATTTGTCTTGTATTTTGCATAGGAATGACGCATACAAATGGAAACTGCTAGAATACAATTGCAGTACGTTGTGAATTAATCTAAGATATAAATAATATATTCCACTGTAACTATCGTAAAGCGTTTCTTTGTAAATAAAATGTTTCTTCACATTTGGCACATCTACTCTCCCTCAAGCCAAATTCTGTTCTTGTTTGTAGACAGCATGGAAAGCATTTCGGATCAGCGCATACGGGAAACACGACTCCAGCAAATCCATTGTAAGAAATGGTGATTCCTGTACGATCTGATCGAGGAGGAGGTAAATCGATTCACGATTTCGAATCGCTTCACGATCAGCCTCCTGGCCCAATCGCAACAAGCTCGACGATGCAAGAGCGAGAAATTCCTTCATTCTATCCTCAATATCACCTTGATTACAGATGGTGAACAACGCTCCGAAAATATTATTAATTGCAAGCGCCATACAATGAATATTATTTGAGTGTCCCTCAAGTGACGCTCGGTAGAACGAATTTTCAGCTCGAGCGAGTCGTGGAATTGAAACCGCAACAAAAACCATCAATAGACATACCAAAGAATGATCCTCACCATCAGCATCGGTCTTTTGTTGCAGTTTCAAAGCGTTTACTAGAATCGGATCGACTTTACAAGGCAATCCAGCCGCCGAAGTCATTTCACTGACCACTTTCATTGGATCCCCGCTGGGTAAAGGATGGCGGAAGTCCAAAATAGAGCTCAGAAGGAACGGGATTCTTTCCTCGAGGACATCCGTGAGAGCAGATTGTGCCAATTGCCTGAAGCTCAAAATGACACCGATGATCGTCATACGTTGTAGAACGTTATCAACGTTCTTCAAGTTCTTAAAGTTCTCTTTCATCACATCCGGCTTGTCGAAATTAGTGCGTAGACTGCTCAGAATATCCTTATTCATCTCCGCCAACTTTTTCAGCTCCAAAACTTGGCTGGCGATATGCCACATGAGAGTTTCGCTAAGTTGTCGAAGGCCATAGGGACCGATCAACTCGGCGAGCGCTCGCAGCTCATTTATATCGGAAAATTCTTCAGCGTTGAATGGAAACGCACCATCGGCAGTCAAACTGACAAACGCACGTTGATTCATCGAAAAGCAAATATTACCAGCGCTCACTCTTCGCAGCAACACTTCACTATACCATTGAGTGTAAAGTGCTGCAATGGTTTTCTCGCCGTGCGAATCCAAGTTTTGCGTTTGTTGCAACAGACAGTTGTTAAACACACGAGTAATATCAATGTGTACATAGTTCTCTACAGTCTGAAGCACATTCATGTAGGAACGCACGCATGCAAGAAGTTCGCTGGGTTTTGCAATTTCATTCGTATCTTGTTTATACATCACCATTCCTACCAATGCTTGCGAGAAACGATTTTCTAAATGCTGATAAAGATACTCCCTCGGAGCAAACGTATATTCCCACACATTAATCGTCGAACAATAATTAATCGCATAACACAGCTCAGTGAGAGCCATATGTAATTTGTCCATAGTTGTCAGATTCTCTCTTGTTTTCCGGAAACTTTCCCCGCCCGGTTTCTCAATCTCAATAACATGCTTCTTATTCTTCTCCTTTTTCTTGCGCGTCATCTGCGACAATAAACTAGCGCAATTTTTCGGCAGCAAACGATCACTCATTTTGCACTGCTCATCGCAGATAGCCGTAATAATATTCTTCGCCTCTTTCGCCATCTCCTCAAGGAAGACATTTACAACACTCAAACTTCTCTCCCGAATATGATGTCTCTCCTCCGGGCATAATTCGTGCGTGCAATTCTGAAAATGGCTACAAATCAACGGAAATGCAGTTATGAAGCGATTCTGCGCGGGAAACTCGAGACACATGTGGAATTGATCTTCGAAATTACGACTGTAGAAGCAAAACAATGATAGATCAGACGTTTCAGTGGTGATCGCGTCGAGGTGATCCACCATGCGGGTGTGGAATTGTACGCCGTCAAGAAAACGCACAATTTCGATATTTTCCATCAACTTCATCTGAGCTCCGGTGGAGGAGATGAATGCCTGCAAACGGAACCAATCCAGACGGAACGGGAAGAAATCGAACAGCTCGTTGTCCTCAACTTGCTTCAAGGATACGCTCGCAATGGTATTGCAAAGTGACGATAAAATCATGTGTTCGTCTTCACCAGCAGCTTTCATGTTCTGCATTAGTTGGTTTAACATGGGAGCATCATACCCATATAAATACTGGACGTAATATCTGGTTAAAAAAATTAGAATTAGAAGTTAAAACGTAATAAATTAAAGCTTTAAAATTGCCTTACCTTTGCATAACTTGACTATACTTCCTCACCAACGCTCTTAACTCCTCCATATGAAACAATAACTCCGGTAATTGTCGATCGATCAAATCCTCCGTTGATTTCCCCTTTCCTTTCTGATGTGGCGGACTGTCGTGGTGACTCAACAACCAAAGAACTTCGTCTCTTGCATATGACAACGCCATGAACACCACTAATGCCTTCGGTCCCAACAACCCAGGCTGGTCGGTTAAAATCAACCCCAATTCCTTCAAAGCTGTGCGTAGATACTTCCTCCTTTCGCGATGCTTATAACCAGCCTTTTGAAACGCCGAACTTTGACAATCCTTCAACTCGGTGAGTCTTTTACTCATACCTTTCATACCCTCTAAATATTGCTGAAGATACGGATGAATATAGATCACCTCATCGCGAAATAAAGGAATAACCCAAAGATTTTCCAACGCACCTACCCACATTTGATTGTAATTCCGATCTTGTAGATGCTGAGGCAGCAACGCTAGACCGAAGATAATCCACTTGTGCATCACTTCCACGCTGAGGAACTCACACGAGATGTAATCCGACAGCGTAGGTTTAAGCAATGCGTTCGGATTCGCCACCAAACTCAATTTCGAATCATTACGCATTTTATCAGCGGGCACATTTCGATTGATATAAATCGTATGTAATGACTCAAGAGCGTTGCGAAGAATATCAGCATACGGTCCAAACTCTTCGGAGAGTTTCTTAAAAGGGTTTTCGTAATCCATAACCATACTTCCCAATCTTGGGAAGCTTTTATCCGGTTCGCCATGCATCATTTCATGTGCAGCATTGAATAATCCAAGCACCGCCTTTCTATCTTCGACTTTCGACAGAAGTATCATTAACGAAACATACGTTACCACAATATCCAGATAGTTTTTCGTCAATTCAAAGTTCAACGTAATGTCCAACTTCACTTTCTGTGTCGCAATAGTAATCAACAACTCAGTGACTTTGTCTTTAAAGTCCAACAGATCCACAAAAGTGTGATAATACAACGAGAGGGACTTGATAACATCGGCTTTGATGCTCTGCAGCGGTGACAAACTCTTGATGTCGATCTGTGGAAATTTCTTCGTGATAGCTTTGATTGAAGACTCTAAATTCTTGTCGGAGAGGAAACTCGGCTTGGATTTCGCGTCTCCACATGCTTTCTTAATATTGTAGATGCGAGTTAACATGCCAACTCCTCGATCATTGAGGATGATCAGCTTCTCTGCCAGCTTCAAATCAGCTAGATTGTTAGGCCTCATTTTGATTCTTAAAAAATTTAGACATTATTAAAAAAAATGATATTAGTTGAAGAAGAATGATTGAAGAGGAATGGTACAAGAGCACGAATAGAAGAGAAAGGATACATTTTCTTTTAGTATTTGACTACTTACATATTAATTTAAACTGTAATTATACAACAACTCCCAGGTTTTATGAGTTTTAGGCGTAGTTTGAGGTTACTTGGCTATATATTGATTAACAAATGCATGTCGAAGCACTGTTACATTGCGGATTACACCGAAACAACGCACACATTTGAGGTTTATTCGCAAATTGTTTCACTACCGAAAGTGTTAGTTTCTTGCATTGTTTATTGATGGAACAGGATGTGTAAACTGGATAGTGTTATTAGGCGGTGCCTGGCAATCACAAAGTCGCAAACATGGAGAGGAAAATTATACCAGGAGTTTCGCGAACTTTCTCTTGAGAAGAATCAATGAACGGCACGACACTAACGTTACTGAAACATTGAGTATATGCACGGAAACAAGGCAACTTTTAGAACTTTACCGCATTACAAATTGCCTAACGTTTAACGAAAGTGTCAAATCAGACTAAATGTGAGACAACAAGGCGTTGTTATGATTTTTACTTCGTCGTGTTTTATCAAAATATGTTTGTAATTATTAATATACATCAAAGTTTTTAACATCCTACTTAATTCGACAATAACAATCTGTAGCTGTGTTGAATTTCCTGGCAACATGACAACAATCAGACATAAAATCCAGGAGGAAATTTTCCAACCAACTGAGGAAAAGATTATATCAATTTGCCATGCCGATAAGTTCTTGAAAAAGAAGAAAAGTTCGTTTTTATGCATCGTAAGTACAATCGCCAAGCCTATCAATATTAGCGTGGTCCAAGTGAAGCAATCAGACAAGTATTTTAAAAGAAAACGAGCTTGGACGCTGGCAGAACTTAAAACTGTTGATGGTAAAAGTGAGGAGGCAGAAAATGCAGATTTTGATTTATATATGGATAAAGTCTATCATTGGACAGCGTCTAATCTTCAGGAGAGGCAGAATTTCATTATTACGCTGTACAGACAAGCAAACAAGTATATTTTGAAGGAGAAACCGAAGTTTAAAAATGTTCCTAAATCATGGATTGTCGAAGAGGATCTTACTCCTGAGAATATAAAGTTTGCAACGTCTCCTTTGATGGGTTTAGATGGTGATCTCTCAGAGGATTTTCAAGCAATTACAGATAAAGAACAAGAGGATTTGTCAAAGTAAGTTTAAGTTGTCTTGTAAACTAACCTATTAAACTTTAACCTCTTCTGAAACTATATTTAGATTAACATAAATGTTTTAAGGTTAATGACTGATTGTGAGTTTGCAATTAGTAATGCAGAAGCATTTATGGACGTACTTGCCCGAGATTTATCCCTTCTAGACGGTGAGAATGTTCAATGTGTATTAGATTCACAAGCAAAAGTGGAATCATTAATGCAACAACTTGAATTGGCAATCAGCGAAGCTGAAAAAATCGAGAATAGACTCGATACTTATGATGAAATCCTCAAACATGTCAGAGACACTATGAAGAATATGGAGAAGAAAAACATGATGATTGAAGTTGCAGATCGGAATAACTCTAGGTTGTTGCAAGAACTTGAGAAAATTGTGACACAATTAAATCTACTCCAGAAACATGAAGATGCTATCGAGGAAGCTGACTTAACCACCCCTCAAGGCTTAAAAATTGCTATTGAAGCTGGTAATGCTCTTCGAAATTCGATGAACTCTCAACTAGATCCTGCTTTGCTTCGCCTTGCAGCTGTGCAAGAGCAACGTAAAAAGTTTGAGAAACTTAAAGAGAAACTCTCACGTACCATCAATCGACAGTTGAATAATTTATTCATACATTACGGTAATCATAAGGGTGAAGGTGAAAGAACGACAGATGGCTTGATTCTTCCGCAGCATAGTGCTGTTCATCGAGAGTTGAACATGTATACAGAATTGATGCACTGGACGAAGGTGATGGATCGCATTGCTTACCAACAACTAAGGAAGGTGTATACGGATTCGTTGGGTAAGCTCTACGAACGAGATTTAAAGCATTTGTTCGAGGCTGCCAAGGAGAAGATTGCTGTTTCTGGCCCGGTTACGACCCCAACCAGGAATACCACTCTCTTGGGGGTGGACAGAGAGCAGTGGTCGTCTGAAACGCAGCATAGTGATCGTCAACGTTATGATTCCACGTTGGAGCAAGTGCTTTCACTTCTAGAGCCGGTTTGTTTGCAGGAACAGCAATTTTGCGTCAGTTTCTTTCAGTTGGATGTACTCTGTCCAAGTTCCAAGAATACTCTTACGACTTTGGATGGTAGTGATGAACAGCAGGTGCTTCCTGATAAGAAAGCTGAGAAGCAGATCAATGAAGATGTGCGAAACATGATGGGATCTCTTTTCTCGGGTTTAGAGGAGGAACTTGTAAGTTTTATTGGATATATTGAGAAGCAGGATGCTTTGTAAGTTGAAACTTTTCGATTATTTTATTGAATTGTCAGGAACGCATTATATCAGTCCGCCCCTTCGGAAACTATCCATACTTTTTGATGATTCGACACAATATTTTTTGATACCGATATATTATTGATTTGAAATATTTTAAAATTTCAGCTATTGCATGTACGTCCTTGTAAGACTCAATCAGCACGTCATGTCTGCTCAGAGTTCATTTTTAAGCAACACATTTGCGTCAGTACTAATCCAAATCAAAAGATCCTTGGATCGTTTTATGCAGACCCAAATTTTGTCAATTCAAGAGTGCAAAATGCGTAGCAAATCAAAAGGTATTCTTCCATATGTGATAAATCTGGAAGAATTTGCGAAAAACGCGGATGTGCTCTTGAAAAGCGAACGTCGTGCGGATTTAGAGAAATGGTACACGCGATTAGTTGACATAATGATCGAATGCATTGCTCTGCAATCTAATGATAGCGCTAAAGCACCTTCCCAGGTCATCAAAATGGGTAAGTTATCTATTCGATCTCAAACAATTGAATCAACCCAAAGTAACGTCTATGAATTTTTTTCTTAAGAGAATTATCATCATCTACATTCCTTACTCTCTCAACTAAAGATTGCTGTGTTGGATTCACAACGAAAAGATGCAAAACAACGATACAACGATGCACTAGCAGCATATGTCACTTTATACTTTGGAAGACCACTTGAAAAATTGAATGTAACTAATTTGCATCTATTTTTATTCAGTTATAGAGCTCACTTACGAGTTTTTTTTGCAGACTTTCTTCGATGGCGTTCAAGCCCGTGTAGCCAGCGGTGTAAAAGCATCCGAAGTAAGCTACCAACTCGCCTTTAGTAAACAAGAACTAAGAAAAGTTATTTCACAGTATCCAGGAAGCACTGTAAGTTAAAGGAAAATTACATTTTTTACTTTATAACACATATTTTATTGTGATTTCTTTGTGGCAGGTTAAACGCGGATTGGAATCACTTTATAAAAAGGTCGAGAAACAGCTCAGCGAAGAGAGTAATCTCCTGCAGGTGGTGTGGCGTGCCATGCAGGAGGAATTCATCCAGCAGTATAAGACTCTCGAGGATTTGATACAGCAATGCTATCCGGGTTCGATGATTCGCTTGGAGTTTGAGATAGATGACATTCTGAACTTTTTCTCGGACATTGCAAGGTCACACTAGGTGAATTTCCTTTTTTTACTTTGCCATTTGCTGTTTGGTATATTCCCATATGGCTAACGCTCCTGCAACATGCACATTCAGACTTCTGATCATTCCGAATTGTGGTATTTCCACACAGTCATCTAGTAGTGCTAGTAAAGGAGCTGGTATTCCTGCTCTTTCATTCCTGCAACATTGATTCACATGTAAAGATACTTGTGTGACACCTCCCCTCCCCTATAGCTGTGGTTTAAAAATACATACCCTAACAATAGGACGGTCTTCTCCTTGAATTTATAACAATCAATAGAAACACTATTAGAAGTTTGTTCGATACCGACAATTCGGTAGTGATTTTCTTTGCATTTGTTAAGAAAATCCTGTAGATTTCCCCCCTTAACTTCGATGATATTAAGCCATTTCTCGCTGGTCATGCTTAGATTACTGAATTCCTTTTTTTGCACCACCGAAATGTTATCAACAACAAGCATGTTCCCGCCGAATATTTCACACGTTCTTGATAAACCTCCCAAATTTGCAGGACTCTCAATAAGCGATGTTACAACAATGAGCTTACCAAGTTTTTGTGATTTTTCTAAAACATCTTGGCGTTCTAAAATGTCCTGCCAGGGCACTATCTTTTTCTGAATATTATCATGTGTATCTGCTGGATTTAAGTTTTCTCTTAATTTCTGTTTGATAAGATTTTCACTAGCATAATATGACCAAAATTGTTTGATTTTAAAATATTCCCATTCACATGCAATCACATTGCACACCTCTGGAATATGGACCGTCACAATATAGATAAGTTTTTTCTGATCCTTCCACGGCTTTGCTTTGTGGACATAATCAACCATGTCAAAGTCTAAGTCATCACGAATCGTTGTAGCGTTGATGGAAGCATCAACTGCTTTGTATATCGATTCGTATTTTTTAAACTTGAAGTTGTGTTGATGTCTTTGACATACTTGACGAATTAGTTTCTGGGCATAGTAACGTAATTTGAAATGTGGTCCCATTGTCCATATTAAAACAGCATCGATGATTTTATGACTGAATTCAGGATGATTTTTGATAAGGTCCAAGGCGTAGATTACGGGTAGGAAACCGGTGATTGTGGACGTATGCGTTTTGTTGGTGCTTTCTAAAGCACTGAGAAGTCGTTCTAATGCGTTTGATTCTTCTTTCAGGAGCTGTGTGAGTAAATATTGCATCAATAATCGCACTGATGGCTGGTGACTCTCCTGGGTGAAACTCTCGATGAGGAACATTATGAGGTTTTCTTTCAGTTGTACCGATATTGTTATACTTGGTAACATGAAGATGAGTATTTGCATTGTGCGTAATTTATGCAAGTGTAACTGAAAATATATTTATAATAACCTCGATGGTTATGTAGGATATACGATGTTAAGGAAATTTCATAGTTAAAACTATTAATAAAATAATGTATTTGGAAAAATTGTTATAAAATATTTATAATCTTAGAATTTAAAAAATATTTCCCGATTTTACATAGTTTCTCGTCGTGTTCGAGGTTTCGGTGCCATAAAGTTTACTCAAAATTTCGTTTTATTTATACATATTCAGCATATCTATATATTCAAAGCAACAACCGTCACGGGAAACGGGAAGTTAGAAAAACTCGAGTTCCGGGTATTTAAGGTTCAAATGTTCAAAAACGAGTTTTGCACATTTTTGTATGAAATCCTGGTTTTGGGTATTCGATTGTCAGTTTTCATGAAGAGGGTAGGAACGATTGCACAAACTTCAAATAAACATCTAGTAATGGCAAGATCTATTATTTTGCTAATAAAATATGAAAGGTCAAATTTCGTAAGAAACCCGGATTTCCGGTATTCGACTTTCAGTTTTCATGGAAAGCTCAAGAACTATTTTTGAAAGAAAAGGCAAGAATTAAAAAGATGTGTTAATTTAGAATATTCAAACTATAGAGGCAAAACACCTGACGTAAAAATTGTCAAATAAAATACCATTTCTTACATTAAACAAGATGTAATTTAAGAAACTTACAATAGAATCCGGAAAATATCTCTTGTTGAACGCCTTTCGATAGTTATCCAACAAATAATGAACACTTTGGCTTATTTTTTCAGAGTTTTCATCGAAAAGTATATCTTCGAGGGCCCATTTCCGTATTTCAGCAGCACGAAAATATGGACTAGAGATTTAAAAACATCAACAAAGGTCTCGTCAAATTTGTAACAACCAATAACATACCTTGTAACATGTAAATCCACATAAATCTCCGTACAAATCTCATATTCAGCCCTGAAAACCAACATTTCCTTTTAAATTCCTCTTAAATCTTTATAAAATACTCACTCACCGTTCATTCTTATTCAATATAGAATTGGGATAAAGAAGAAACTCGTACATGGGAAAAACAGTCGTATCAAAGTTCAAATATTTAAAATACATTGTACAATAATAAATCACAATATCGCCGGATGCATTATTCGCAGTCTGGTACAATTTCTTTAAAAGGAAGTGAAGCACTTCTTTGTTAATCGTCCGATAATTCAACGCAATACTTCTTACAAGATACCTCACGGAATTATCAACATCCTCCCTGGCTTTCAAATAAAATAATCGATTCATAGCAACCTCTAAGAAACCAATATGTTCACTATCAATATTCTCCAGAATGAAATCAAAGTTTCGATAGACTCTGACTAGAACATCATCACTCTGACAGTTGAAAAACTCTGTGTAAACGTCTAAGAGTCGACCGAAATTCTTTTTACCAAATGATATCGGTATTTTTAGCAATAAATTAACGAAATTCAACGCAAGACTTGATGAAATTGGTTGTTTTTCGTTCAATATTTTATTCCACCAGTAATTATAGACATTAATATAATTACTTTTCGTCATATAAAAGAGGATTTCAAAGGCTAACAATTGCTGATTGCAAGATTTATTGGAACACAAAATACTAATTGATTTTGTAATCAATTCGTAACTAGGTTTATCCATTTGGCGTATCGCATAGGATTCTTTTTCATAATTAAGTCTTTCCAACAAGTATTCTTGCAAATCAGTGGCTTTAACCAGATATAAATAAGACAAACGATCCATTACAAGAGTGCAATATTTCCTCTCTTTGAAATCACAATATAAATTTTTGACTAGAGAATTAGGCACGTCTTTCCGCTCTGTTATCTCAATCAAAAAATCAACTTTCGTTCGTAAATTTGTCGTATTTATATCGGTTAAAACTAAAAGTAACTTTTTCAAAAATTCATCAGTAACTACTAAATTTGTTAAGTTTATCAACTTCGTTGCATACCGATAGCAATTTTCATCTAACATAAATTCCAAAATTATATTCACATATTTCTCGATTGAAACCTTTTCTTTGACATTATCTTTAATAATTTCGAAGATAAATAACATGATGCCTTGACGAATGTACTTATGAGGCAGTTTTTTACAGTTTTGAATGATTGCGAGTATAATTTCTAGGTTCATATCTCTAATCATGGTAGTTTTATAAAAATTATAGAAAGCTACCGGATTCCAGTTGATTTTCAAACTAAATTTCATGAAATTTTTATAATTTTCGGTTGTTAGTTGCTTGCAGTACTCCTGTAGGTCCGAGAAAGCTTGTTTACTCAACTTTGACGAATAGTTTTTATTCAAAGCTTGAAATAATCCGCATAAATCGAGGTTTGGCTGCGATAGAGATGTTTTTATGAAATAACTTACAGTATAATAAGCAACAGCACTGTGTGGATGGCAAAGAAACTTCTTATAGATAATATCCAACCAGACAGTTGGTAAATCTAATTTATTTAGCAAATGCAAAGAAGGTTCGATTAAATGCAATTGTTTTTCGCAAGCTACGTCCATGAGAATGAAATAATGATCGTAACTCTTACTAAGTGGTATTAAACTTCCTTTTGCAATGTATTTTTCATTAATGTTCGATATTTTCTTTGTGGTGAGAATATCTAGGGAGCTTCTAAACAAATACATTGAAGCTTTATAATTAAATCCTTCATATTCTGATAGTCCTTCAACTAATAACTTCCAGAATCTATCAGTGGAAATAATTTCACACCATTCTCCAGAAAATAAGTAGTTTGAAGGAATAGAAGTAATAAGTTTCAATGATTTATCGTCGATACATTTTGACCAGAGGTACATCAATGTATTTTTATCATTTTTTAAATAAATCGGCAATATATTCGCCATAAAATATTTATATTCTTCTTCATTAAGTTGCTGACTTAAATATACTTTGACTAAATCACTTCTGATACATTTGTGTTCAAGTATTGTTCTTATAACCTTTAAAGTTACTAAAGAAATTGGATGGGTTTCATGATTACTAAATTTATCCATTACATGCATGTATGTATCTGTAGAAGACTGTATTTGCAAGGCACATTTCAGAATTCTGCATGTTTCATTGATATTATCCTCTGCTAAATTGCAATCAGATAATAGAAAGTCTAAAGAGAAGTCGCACTTATCTTTGGTACCATTGCTAATTCCGCTTAGGTATAATTGAAAGTAAATGTAGAGCTTTCGAAGATCTGTCTCGTTGACAATTTGTTGGATTGCATAGTTAGCTGTGGTTGAGTGGAATGTTACTAATTCTTGTATAGAAATATGGTCACTTTGTTCACACATGTTTATAGAGTTATTAATTAGTTAGTATAAATTTTTGCAACAAGAATATTGAGCGAAACACATTGGATGGAAGTTAGGTTAAAACGTGCTTGTTTGGTTGCAGATAGTAGGTGTGATAGCTTGGTAATATACATTAATTTAACTATTTTTAAATTTATAATGATATTTTATTCAATAATTATAATATATTGAGTTTTCAATTATTGAAATGCAATGTTATAGTTGATTTTGTATATTTCCCTATTTGAATGAAATTATTAATAAAGTTCGATCATAGAACCATAGATGGCGCTACGACTAACATTGGCAATTTTTTGCCGTACTTTTACTGCTAGCCTGTGTTTTATTTACAATTTATAATTTATACCATTCTATTTATGTACCTTATCAGGTTACTTATCAGGATGATTTTAGAGCTTTTAATTTAGCTTTAGTTGTGCTAAATCGACTTATTTTCGCGAAAAAAGTTGTTTAAGCATATCGAGAGATCGATAACTGCATCGGTTCAGAAACTAACTTGCGATATCTGAACCTTTGGCAAATATTCGCCAAAATATATGCGGATTACTGGGAAATTACTGTATTCTGTTTGATTTTCAATCTAATAACCTTTCATATTTTTTACTATTTATCGTTCCACTTCAAAATCAGAACAAAAATGTATTTGACTTTACTTTGATTAGTCTCTTTTAATCCTAAATTTGAAATTTATCCATCAAATCGTGTCGTAACTCGGCACGATTATAATATACATTCACATTAAAAAATAAATTTGGATAATATTTTATGCTTAAGTTTACGCCCAGTTCCGGTGTGTAATGTGAATAAATCTTATCAGTATATTTAACTAGTCGGGTTTTGGCTCGCTCTGTGTGCAATATGAACGAGAAATATAAATCGCATATTCGTAAATTAACGACCAAAGATTTAATACCAATTATAGAAAACGTACGTTTCTAGTTCTAGGATCTAGTTTTTGTTACAAACTTAAACTATTTCAATTTCAGAGTAAACATGTCATACTCACGGACACAATTAGAGACTATCAAATTACTGGAAATGATTTATTGGTAAGTTTTTAAATTGATGTTATGTCCTTTCAAATATTTTTCTTTGCAGACACTTACAAGAGATGATGTAATTTTGCGATTTCGAAATAATGCTAAACAAAAACCATTTTTGGATTTGTTGAAACATGTTCAGACCACGCCCGAGGATCTTTTTCAATTGAAAACATTCATAAGACCAAAATTAATATGTCAAAGCAACCCACCATCTGAATCTGATTTGTCGGATACATTTGCAAGACGTCGAAGTAAATTCGAAAATGATAATCCATCTACTTCATTGGCAAATACTAAACCAAATGTGGTTTCTAGAAATGAAGTTCGTAAGGAAATTACGAGTAAACCTAATTTTAAGCCTAAACCTCCTACACCCAGTAACATTGTTCAGAAAGAAGGTCTTAAGGGGCAGGTGAGATCAACGTCATCTGTTATGGCTTCTTCCTTTACCAAGAGCGGGAGAAGTGGAGGACGAGTCATACCAAGTCAAGAACAACACTCAAAACCAATAGTCCATAAATTTGAAACTAGAAAACCATCTCAGGAAACTATCAAGAAGATATTTTCAGCGTCAATTGATATGGATCATTCCTTCACCAAGAGTGGAGGAAGTGGAGGACGAGTCGTACCAAGTCAGGAAAAACAATCAAAATCAATACTCGATAAATTTGAAACTAGAAAACCATCTCAGGAAGCTATCAAGAAGATATCAGGAAGATTTGAGGAGGCAAAAATACCTGCAAAATCTGTGATTATCTCTAAAAGTCTTTCGAGAAATGTACATCCGAAAATACTGAAGCCCAAACAACCGTTACCAGAACCTGAACCTGAAGTTCCAGTCCTTGAGAAGTCTGAAGAAACACCTGGGTATAATATTACATCAAATTTACAGGAATATCACAATCTACCAACAAATAATTCATTGTAACTATTTTTCGTCTTATGGGACTTCAAATATTCAATTAATTTGTCTTATTATATAATTCTGATTAATGATCTTCTAAAATAGGTATATTTTAATCTATGCACAATTTTAGGTGTGCTCCCGAAGAACATGAGGAGTTCGAAGAAGAACTTCCAGAATATATTAACATTACAGAACAGACCAATATTTCAACCCTTGCCCAAGGTCTGAAAGAAGCTGTGGCAAAGTTCAAACGAGAGGAATATGTAAGAATCCTTGAAAATAAGGGAGTCAAGTTAGAAGAAACGTGTCAAGTCCATGAAGCGGACTCTGAAGTAATCCATGGGAACATTAGTGAAGATGATTTCTTCAGTGATGCTTCCCAAACTCCTGATTTTTCTGATCCACTACAAGAAGAATCTCCTGAAGAAGACCAACTCCAAGAAGAACCTCTTCAGGATGATCCTGCTGAAGAAGAACTCATTCAGGATAATCCTGCTGAAGAGGAACTCTTTCAGGATGATCCTGCTGAAGAAAAATTCCTCCAAGAAGAACCTGTGCAGGATGATCCTCCTGAAGAAGCATATGATGTCCCTGTTCCTGTTCCTCTACGTCCATCACAAATCAAAATGTCCACTAACACTGGAATAAAGATTATAAAACGCTTCGGAGATGATAAGAAACGCATTACTCCTAAATCACTTCCGGAAAGACCAGTCAGTAATGTACCCCAACGGAACGCGCCGATAAGTGTGGGTCAGGGAGAGTATCACCCCTTACCGAATCTAGGAATCCAACAGCCACCAGAAATACCACCTGATCCCAACATTCCTGAGGACAACGAATATGAAGAGCCAATTACCCTAGATACTCCACAGTTTGTTATAAGACGCAACAAGTTCTTCAGGGAGGTGACCCGAACTGAAGGAGACATGATATTGGCACATCGACCAGTTGGCACGTTTCTGATACGTCCGAGTAGACAACATTTGGCCACTCTGATGTTTGTAGGCAAGACTATGATTAATAATGTTCCTATTTGTCATGATGACATTAATAATGAATATCATCTTGGGACTGTCCCTGGGACAATAAATATGGAGAGATTTAAGAATATGATGCTTTTGTTGAATTATTATTCCAGTGCTCCCATGTTGGTTGAAGAAAAGATAATGGATCCTGATTTAAACAGTTTGGATTAGATTAAGAGAGTTAAAAAATTTAACATTAACATTTGCTGGAAAATTGTTACACCGAACGTTCTGAGATTTCATTATTTATAAATAATGGATGTTAAAGAATTTATAGGTTTTCTTTTAATTATTTTTATTTTCTGGTATATTTTAATACAGACATTATGAAAACAAAAACATTAAATGTGCAAATATTAAATACACCTATTAAATTAAATAAACAACAGCCATAAAAATAAAAGTAAACGCGTGTTCATTTGATTTTTCCTACAGTTCAAAAAAATACTGGCACAAAATGTGGACAATATGAAATTCTTTATGAATTTTCTGAGAACGGCGTTCCTGATGATTTTGCTTTCCGTTTTGGGTAAGTCATGATATATTAAGGTCTTCACTGAAAATTTAATCCCATTAACATTTTTAGTTTTTGGAATACCAACTAATGATAAAGCAGGCTTGATTACTGTAAATTTATTAAATAATGTGCATATTTTGGATGGTGATACATTACTAGGGACCCAGAAAACAACTGAAACTGATCAAACACAGGCAGGTTACCATACAGGCCACCATCGTAAACCAGTTCATCATCACCCAGGACATTCGAATCGTCCTACGCCTGAACATCATCATAAACATCATTATAGAGTTGAATAATGATATTAAAATATATTTAAATATTTCTTAAAGTATTAACGATCTTTGCCATACTTCCTTCACTCCCTATTAATCCCCATACTCCCTATTAATCATTGATGATTAATTAGTGATTCAAAATAACGAAATTTTATTAGTACCAAGTCATTGATTACTACAGTTTTAGTACCATTGAATTCAAGTGGATTCTTTGCTAACTCCTGATGATTGTTATCATTATTTTTCGTAGCGTGCGATAGCTTACTTGGAGTACTACTGTTGCGAACCGTTAGTGCACGGTCGATGTCTATTTTCCAGTATTTCTACAGAAATTATTTATTAAATTTATAAGATAATTTATGGCGTATACATTGTTTTAGTTAGGTGGCTCTTTTGGAAAGTGTAGCAGGTTTGATGGTATTTTGTCCGGGCACGTCCGGTGGAACGTTCTGTCCGTCAATGACCTCTCGCAACGGGCTGGCTTGACTTGCCAGTGGCGGCATGTACAGAACAGATGCCTTAGCGGTGATATGCGTAAGGGTAGCATTTCGTGGCACACCTTGTAGAAGTTGAAAGAGTGGAAGGCGGGGTGTGCCTGGATTGACCGACGATAGACGGGAAGAGTGGATGTGTGAGGTAGAGATGAATGGCGTGGGAAGTTGGAGGTGTGGACCTCAGTCGAGGTGTTGTAATATTTTTGTAAATAAAGTTAGTCACATCTGAAACTTCGTCGTATCAGCGGCTCTCCGCAACTAAATCTTTACTGACAAGGACGTGTTCAGGCGGCCTGTTCGCAGCAACTGCTATGAGGACTTGCCGTCGTTTTTTTTCGGTTGGTAATATTGTTGGTCTGGTTGTTGTTGGCGTTGTCCGAGTTCTATATTAGTTGCGACGCTTTACTTCATAATTGGCAGTTTTTCATGCCTAAATAATTCATCAAATAAAGTATCATTTATTGTGTTCGGCTTAAACCATACTAAAATATTAATAAAAATCTATTAAATCATTTAATACAATTGAAATTATTTTCTATGTTCTATTACTTGATGAAACGCACAATATAAAAAAAAAACAAGCAAAGTTTCATGTTTGTTGTTGTTGCGTGTTATATTTTCATGTTCTATTATGACATTATTTTTCTATAATTTCTAAAGAACTGAAATAATATTGAGTAAATTGTGAGAATGCATATATTTGTTCTTGTATATATACCGATTGTCTACCCCGACTATACTAGTATCGACTACTGCGGTCATCAGTTCTATTCAATTTCATTTTGATGTTTTTAGTCGCCATCGAAACTAATTACTATTACTTAGAAGAAAATTCCGATACCTTGATTTCTACTGTTTTTGTTCATTCCAGCCATTATCACCCGCTTGGCTAGGTGACTGCATATAAAAGTTTATATAGATTGAAATAGCTTAATTATATTCTTATATAAATAAGCGAGTTCATACACATAATATAAATTATTAACAACCTGTTACATTTCTTTGGGTAACATGGGAGGCATTCATAAATTATAAATTTCGACATAATATACAGACAGTAGCAATGACACATGATACATTATCTTTTCCAAACAGTCAGCCCTAAATATTAATAGACATGTAAACTATATCGCGGCCAGTACTTCATAGTCACTATGAAGTTAACGATGTATAAATTAAGTATTATTAGCTACTTATTAACTTGGTCAATAGTATATCTTCAAAGTCATTTAACTGAAAATTTTGATACCATCGAAAATAACCAGGTCGTTTGTGTTAATAACATCTTCAACGTTATCAAAAAAGAAATATGTTTAACCATGATTGTAATAGAAAACGTAGAAAATTCTCCGTTCTGGGATATCTTTCAATACTTCCTAAATAATTCAATACAGATATTATTACAAGATATCAGAAAATTAGTTGATGTAAACTCTCCCGTGAATATTAAAACGGTTGTAGTTATATCTGCGAAAATATCAAGTATCACATATTTCTTTGAAAATTGGAGTAAATCTAGGAATTCCAACAATAATTGTAATTATTATATATTTTATGGTGGCCCAATTATGGATTTAGAATATATTGCACATGCTACATCGCTTATTAATGGTTTTAATGTAATACTTATTGATACTTATTGGAATATTTACACTTTGGAAGATTATTCTGAGCATAATTGTGTATTAACAACATTAACAAGATTGTCGTGTACGAATGTATCTGTACTATCAAAGGCAGTATCGAGGAATATTACGAATTTTTATGGATGTCCTTTTCGGGTTTTGGCCCTCCAAGGAGTGGCACCTTATGTAGTAGATGTTACTTCTTCGAAGTACAGAGGCTGGGAGCCATATCTTTTAGAAAATATGGCTGAAGAATTAAATTTTACTATAAAATATGTTCCGACTACTTACATGAATAACGGAATGTTCTCAAAAAGTCTTACAATACCTTGTTGTTTGTATTCAAACCTAACTGTAGAAACAGCAGATATCTTAATTGGAATGTTGTTTGCTTTTGATAATATTAGTAGATATTTTGATGTATCTAATACATTTGCGCCTTCAACGGTACATTTCGTCGTATTTAAGGCCCAACCCCTTCCGGGATGGACGAATATTATATATATTTTTACAAAGGAGACGTGGATATACTATTTTGGAGCTATGATACTAAGTATAAGTGTAACATATATAATTCTTAAAATTAAACATCTTATCGACGATAATACTGATGAAAATGATAGTAGTGAATTGGTGATTTTTAAAATTGTGGCTATATCCTTGGATGAGAATATAACATTTCCTTCAAGTTGGTTAAGCAGATTTCTGCTACTCTCCTGGGTTCTAACGGCATTTATATTTTCGAGTTGTTTTCAATCGGGATTCATATCCTTCCTGGTGCAGCCTGTTTATGAAAAGCAGATCAATTCAATCCGGGATATCATCTCTAGTGGACTTCCAATTTATGGTACAAGTTCATTCAAGTTTCTCTTTGAAACCAACAATGAGATGGATAAGAAATTGATTGCAAAATGGAAATTGATCGCTCATGATAAAGTTTTTAATAACTTCCAGACTATGGTTAATCAACGAAATATGGTCTCAGGAGCTGGTTTACCACGGATACATTATGGGATTACTGCAATGGGTTTGTTTATAAACAAGGATAAATCGTTGAAAATACATATTATTGATTCATTTGAAATGTATCTTACTTGGATTGTGATGCGTCGAGGATTACCAGTTTTGCAGGGGATGAATAGGTACCTCAAATGTATTACTGAAAGTGGACTTATCGATTATTATTTGGGTAATACGACTGTAACGAAGTATAAACGGAGTAAAAATAGTCACTTTGTTACTATTGGAATTAGTCATATTTTACTTGCGTTTATTTTCTATGGGTGTGGGGTAGTAATTGCATGTGTTTGTTTTTCAATTGAGATTATGTTGAATAAGATTACAATATGATTAATTAATTATTTCTAATGCAACTTTTTGGAAAGGTGTATTGGACTGATGATTAAAGTGATTTCAAGCATTTTCCTATAGCTATATGGATATAATTACGTGTATATGATCAGAAAGTCTGAAATATTGTTCGGTATATTGTTTCAACTTGAGAGATGTTTATTTTTTATTGGTGATTGCCTGAGTCGCGTGAGTATTATAATAAACGTAATGCGAAATCGTTTTTCTTTAGTATCAGGATATGCTATGATATTTCATGAATCACGAGGTAGAACATTCAATAAAGTTGTTTAGTGATATCAAAGGACTCCTCTTTTGATATGACTATATGTTCTTTTATCACGAGTTACTAGCATTGAAGCAGTGTTCATAGTGTCAGAAGACTATGATAACAGGTATTCCGAATTTTGATTCTATTTCGAAATTTAAACGAAAACATTTTTGATCCGTGCATCACTTGATTCCTAATAAATTGCCGAAATTTTTCCAAAATCAAATGATGTTTCTAATATTGTAACTTCTAATCTTCATTCCAAAATATATGTCTCGTCTTTTTTTATGTTTCTATTTATATTTTTAAACGTTAGTGACTCAAAGACAATTAAAGTAATTTCAAGCATTTTATTGTGAAATGATCATATGCATCGTTTCTTCTTGACTTTCGAGCAGTCTAGCAATTTTCGCAAAGGATCCTGCTCAAAGTACCCTGAAAAAACCTGGGAGACTTTACACTAGGGATATAAAGAAAGAAGTTCTGTATTGAATTTTAAAGTTTATTAAATTTTGAAATCGTGTACTAAAAGTGCAACTTTCTATTAGACTCCTGGACAGCAGCCAATATCTTCAAATAAAAGGTCTTCAGCGTTCAACCATTTAC